>OMKX01001839.1:0-10187 GCA_900302425.1 Brosme brosme
ATTTTGGCGTTCCGGTTCCGTGCGAACTAACTCTCCAGTCTCGCCAATAGGGACGGCTGCTGGGTCGCTGTGCCGCACGAAGGTGGATTCCCTGGACTTAGGATGCCTCCTGCGGTGGGATTGTCCCGGAGCCAGCCCTAATGCCGCCTACACAGTGCAGACCAAGACCCAGGGGTGAGCCGCATTCACGCACATTTGCAAGCCAGCTATACTTAATTCTCTCAATGCATCGAAACTAATGTGATTTTTTGAAAACCCGGACATTAACTTAATAAATAGGCCTTGGACTAAACGTTTTGTTATGAAGATGTAGGACCTACTGAAAGTCATACGTCCTATATCTATCTTTAACCTTTTATCTATCTTTCCATTTGAAGTCTGCCTACCATTATAATCAAATTTAACTTAAAAAAAAACACCATTTAACTTTACTTTCTGTCTAGTTCTGCGATGACTACACTATAAGTCCCCTATATCCATCTGTATATCTGTAAGAAAAAATATATATTTAGGGCTATTTCTCTTCATGTCCCGGTAGAGTAATTCTACCCATCGCGTTCCATATCCCATTCCGTGCGTCTGTGTTTGGTAACACAGGGATCCCTGGAAGGACGTGGCGTGGTGCGTGTGGATCTCCTCCCAGAGCTGTGACCTCTCTCAGGCCTTCTTGCACTTTGACCTCTACAACATGATCCGTCTGGGCGTCCGTGATGACGTCACCGACGGCTCCTCCACCACGGCCTGGAGCGAGCCGCAGAAGTTCGACTACAGCGACTTCGGTCGGTCAGCGTAGCTGCCGAAGGGCCACAATGATTGCTGATGCATAAAGGGGTTTAAACGTCCATGACTACCGTTCTGGTGCATTTTATTCTGTATTATACCTTTAAAATTAGGCCTACGACTTGGCTTCATATTGGATAAGTTGTGCGTAATTCTGGTCAAATTGCAGAGCTCATAATTTTGCCAAAGTCTGTTGGCAAATAGTATAACAAAAACAAATCCCCGTGATCGATCTTATCTCTCCACCCTGTACCCAGTGTTCAGCGCTCCGTCCGTCTCCCTGTCTCTCGACGGCGATCGGTTGACAGTGCGGGTGCAGTTCCCATGTGCGACCAACAGGAGGTGCTCTCGAGGGATCTGCTGCCCTCTCTCCGAATTAATCGACCCCTGGACCTCAGTGACGGTGTACAACCAGCTCAATCCCTCCGACCACAAGGTATAGGCCGAGACTCTAGAGTGACTTCTTGGTCTGAAATTGGCATCCCTGCTGTGTGTTGGTGTTTGGATGTTGCAGTATTTTGGTTAATACCTTTAGCCTCTTTTTTTGATTATTTCATTGCAGGACTTTTTGTTTGCTAAGCATTTTCTGCATCAGTGTGGTTTACATTTAGGCCAAATTCAACTATAAAGTGAGGCTGGGGAGTTGGGCAGATATTCTTAGCTGGATAACAACGATTTAGGCCAGCACACCTCTGGTCCCAGATGCACATCCATCAGTGGAACGTAACATGGCAGACAGCTGATACTCTCTTTAAACCCTGATACCTTAAGCGCTCCCAAACGAAAAAATATCATCAATTCATTCTTCAACAAGCAACAACAAGTGTGTTGCCCTTCTCACCTTACTGTGATGTGATGTGACGTGGCGTGACGTGACGTCATGTGATGTGACGTCATGTGATGTGATGTCATGTGACGTGGTGTGATGTGATGTCATGTGACGTCATGTGATCTCATGTCATGTGACGTCATGTGATGTCATGTGACATGACGTGACGTGGCGTCATGTCATGTCGTGTCGTGTCATGTCATGTGATGTCGGGGCAGCGCCGTACCGTGTGGAGCCAGCAGGTGGTGTCGGACGTGGAGTTCTCCGGCCTTGCCCCGGGGCAGCACTACTGCGTCGTGGCCAACTTCTCCTTCCCCTCCTACACCATCGCCGCCTCCCCGCCGTCCCCCCCGCGGTGCGTCTACACGGACCCCCGAGCAGGTGATCTCCCAGCATCTAACATTTAACCATAACCCTGCTGGTGAATCTAGAATAATCTCCGCTCAGTCCTGAATGATCCACTGTGGTCTGTGCTCCTGCAGGGCTGCAGCCGGTGCTGGTGGGCGTGGCACTGTGCTCCGTTGTCATGGCGCCCATCCTCGTCCTGTGTGTTCTCAACACCAAGAGACAAGCCGCCACGCCATCACCGGAGAACCAGCCCAAGGCTCAGGTACCGTCGACCCTCCCACAGAGGGGTCATCGTAGCACAGACACAGGTGTACTATAACACTAATTATGGGTCTGCTACTACTGGTCTGTTAAAGGAGCAGACACATAGTTAGTGTTATGAGCGACACCTGGGGTTGTCTCTTCCAGCAGCAGCTAATCTCAGTGTTCACAAAGTGCCGTATGATAGTCTTCTTTGAGCTGTGATTCTTATTCTCTTGTTTTTCTGTCCAGGTATCGCCTCAAGACACCCTGACTCTCACGCCACCGCCGTCCTCTCTTCCCACCGACTCATGTGACCTCGAACCATGTGACCTCGAGCCATCTGACCTCGAACCATCTGACTTCGAGCCATGTGACCTTGACCCATGTGACGTCCACCTGGAGCTCATCGATCGTCCCGACTGCGGGGCACTCATCTGAGCTGAGCGTGCTGCATCAGGTGCAGCCTGGCCATACTGATGTACTAACAGTGGTGCCACGACCAAAGTCCCTGCTCCGTTCAAGAGGAACCCATACACTCAAAATACAACCTGCACAAGAGCACCCCCTCTGGAGAAACATGGGTTACTGCAGCTTCTGATCGGGCCTAATTGGTTACCAGGTGATGCCACTGTAATTAACAATCTATGTTGATTGATGTGGGTTTGAATCCAGCGTTAAGTTACTTTTTGAGAGGCATCAGTGGGCGGCCCTTCGAGATCATGTTGTTCTGTTTCCTCCTCATGAATCCAGAGTTTGCGAGGAGGAATGAATTGGAGGATGGATTGAAGGTCACTTACAAATAATGGTGCCAAAGACAGGATATTGAAGTAAAGGCTTCTCACACCTTGGTCAGTTGTCTCTTTGAAGGTGGATCAATCGAAAATAATCAAGAAATCATCACATAAAAGTTTGGGAACTCAAACTTTTTCAAGCAGACAATACCAGAGACTGATTGAAGACTGAAGACTCCATTTTGACAACCCAGAATGGCCAGGTGAGGATATTGGGGACAGATCAGTAGGAGGACAAGTCCTGGATGACCAGTGGTGAGAGGTGCAACCGAGAGCACATTCACCCGTCCCATCCTGAAAGTGCTTCAGGTCAGAACCTCTGGTGACCGGAGCAGGGTTGCTAGTTCAATCCCTCGTTTACGCCTTGTTGAGCAAGGCACCTAAAGTCTTACCCCTCTGATAAACTGTTAAGCTATGAGGTGGTAAGAAAAGCATTGTATTACTGCGGGCCATTTAGCAATCACCCCATTTATGACATCTATAATAAGGATTCCAAAATGCTGATACTGCAACGTCCAACAATTCTGGGGAACTTTTCTTCCTGAGTCATGAAGCTGACCATAGAGGCATCATTTGGCCCGTGATGGAGTTCTTACAGCAGAGGGTAGAAAGTGTTTATTTGATCAATCCGAGGATGAGCTATTTCTGTGTGTGCTGATGATGATTGGTTGGCTGGGAGCTCACTAAATCTGCCCGGTGACTGCGCTTCACTAAGAAGGGGAATACGGGTGATGTACAGCAGTCCAATCCAGATACAAAAACCAAACAAATTCAAATAATTGATTGAGCTCCTGCTGTGTATTTCAAGGAAGATGACAAAAGTTAGTTTATTCTCGTCGTTGGAACTGCTTGGGAATCTGGGGGGTGTGAGGGCAGGGGGGGGGCCTCTGACTCACTCTTGGCCCTGCTGGTTAAGCGTGACCCTCACCTACCTCCTCCATGCGTTCAGAAGGCGTCCCAGCGACCGCCTGTGTGTTTTGCTGCTGTTGCACTTTCTCCACAACATTAACGGAGAGAGCTGCTGGTTACATTATTATTATTTTTTTATCTTCTTCAGAGAAGCGTCAGTACATCCAGCAGAAGCCATACATCTACGCCTATGAGGACCTTCTACTGACCTGCCTCGAGGGAAACCACCCCCTCACCTCCCGTTGACTTCAAGCCAATGCATCGCGTGTTTATGTTTGCAGCATACTACTTCCAGTGTGTGTGGGGGGGGATATATACAATACTGTTTATAAAGATGTTGGATTGTGTGACATGAGTCATCACGCTTGAGCCAGGCAGCGGTTTCGCTCGGCTAGTGTGGGGTAAGAATAGAGCTTCCTGAACGCAGTGATTCTATTGGTACAGCTGCGTTGGTCGCGTTCGCTGGAGGTCTTCTTCGCTGACTTGCGTTTTTTGCTTGTCCTATCGCTAAAATGTTGGCTGGATGTTAGGGAAGTGTATTGACATGTGCTTTAACCTTTCTGAGAGGTGACTTTGGTGAATAATTGCTTTTAACTTGCTTTTATTTTGTGTGTCCTCAATTCATTTTTTTTGCAAACAAGATTTCTTTGTCGATCCTTCATCTTAGAAGCACGCGACCCATTTAAAGCGGCTCATGTTGCTAGTCTTTCAAAATACAAAACAACTCTGTGTAGAACGGCCCACTTTGTTGCGCTATTAAACTGACATCTCTAAACTTGTTTGCAGATTTTATTGTATTATCAGGAAGTCAACTTTGCTGGACAGAAGTTTGAATACAGTGCAGGGTTTCCATAGAGACAGATTTCAACACTTTGTTTTTGCCTCAACAACAATGACATATTTAAATATATCTGGCGTAAAGAAGCAATCTGAATATAAATATTGATAAAACAGATTTATGCTTTTTTTGTTTAAAATAGACTTGTCTCTTTATAATCCTAAATTATTTGATCCTTAAAAGGCAATGTTTGTGTTTCTATACCACAGTAAGACAGAAGTGTACTGGGAACACTGAGTCACCAGCTCCCCGTGGGGTCTGGGCTGGTTCCTGCCCCCAGCAAGGCTCAGATACAGATGTGGTGGAACACTAAATAATCCTCTCTGATGACCTTAGTCATGTCTCTGCCAAATCAAGGGAGGATAGTTCAGTGGTGAGGGTGGCTCACTGCCGACAGAATAAGGTGCTGGTCGCTGCAAAACCTTGAGTCGAAGATCTACGTGCTCCGTAATGTCTTAATCTGGATTAACTTAAAGGGACTATGTTTACATTCATAAATCACTATGTTGCCAACATATGAGCAGGATATAATGGAACTTAAACTAGACCTACTGACTGTCTCCGTTGTGTAGAACAGCATGTGGGCTGATTACTATCATATTTGAAACGGGACGGAAGTGATGTCTAAGTTTGGACAATGGCAAAAATGTCAGTTCACTTACCGGCCTAAGGGGGCAGTAATGAGAGAACTTCTGATTGTCACCCAAAGGACCTTTTTTAGGTGGTTTAGATTCAAATCTTTCAGCTAAATAGTCAAACAGAGTCATCCCGCCCCTCAGCAAGTACAAATAAGGGAATGGAAGTTGCACATCTTTTCTTTTTTAATAATACATTTTTATTTGGCCTTCATTTTAATTCATGTATCAACAATATACAGTATATATACACACGCATGAGTTAAAACAAGGGCATTCATCTTTGACCTTGTCATTTTAATTTCTTTGTCGATATTGCAGTAAAAAGGCAGGAAGTGCATCGTGGTCGTCACTAGGACCCAGCGGAGACCCCGCTGCCACCCTGCGTTTCCATGGCAACGGTCCTGTGTGTCTTACCCCTTGCTTGCCCATTTCACCGACGCCAGTACTAAAGTAAAAAAAAAAGAACATTTAAGAGTGTGCTTAGGAAGCTGTTGTTGTTGATCTGCCGGAGACTATAGATGTAGATTAGCCTCTCACTGACAAATTTACATTTAAGTTTGAACTAAAATGTTGATGAATGTGTACTTCCCCTGCCAAAAAAATCTTAAATAGGTAAAATCAAAATGATTATAAATAAATATTAATACAAATAAAATTTATAAAAATGAATCTTGGTAGAAACAAGAAGCCATTTCCGTTTTCAATTGTTAGAATTTCTCCAATAATTTAAAACTTCACTCAAAGATAAGAGAATATTTGAAAGAAAAACCATCCAATGGACAGCAGCAGATGATTGCCCAATACTCCACCTGCCAGTTTTGTACACCGAAAGCGTCGTCAATCTGGCTTCCATGTGAGAAGTTTCAGTTCCCCATTGTTCCCCATAGGGGGTGCTGTTCCTGTGGTCAGATGGTTTGTTGGTTTGCTAACCCTTTAAACGTTATGGAGGGCATCACTTACCTGGGCAAACTTGTGTATCTGTTCTACCACAGCAGCGAACAGAGCTCCGACGCTCTCGTCAATCAAGCTCTGCATGTAGTGGACCGCCTCCTCGTCCGAAAGGTCCAATCGGAACTTGTCCTGCACCTGAAATAAGGAAGTGGAGGGGAACAGGTGTTATTGACGTGTGTTGCTGCTGGCCTCCCCAGACCAGTGTTTGACCATAGAACGTGGAACTAGTGCTGGAACCCGTCGCTCTACCTTCTTCACAGTCTTGTCGGGCTCCAGGGCGATGTCGGGAATGTTGGCGTCCACCATGAGGGAGAAGAGATTCAGGATCAGGTTGGAGTACCTGGGTTCAGGACGGAGGGAGACAGGGTCAGCGTTGAGTTTAGAGTTTCAATGTTTTTCAGTCCGGATTCTCTCCCAGGTTAAATCAAATGTACTTGTATGGCTGGAGCTCAAAGTGTCAATGGACTTGGTATCATTTGACGGCCGCTATACACTCTAAAGAAGGAGAAACATTGCGAGAGTGCCTCAACATTTTATCGCTTGAGGGGTTCGGCTCCTAAACCGCTGGACGTTGAGGCACGCTCTCGATGTTTACAAGTCATTAGCAGTCAGCCATTACGAGCCCGAACCTCCGTCTAAATTTGTCTAACGTTGGCTCAGCCTTAAGTGATGGAAATGGGTTCAAATAAGGAGGTGACGTCTTTCAGAACTGGCCCGATCGAGTGTTTTTGTGTGTTTGTAGCTTCACAGAAACGACCCAGGAATGTGTTCTATATTGTGTTTGTTCTGGACTCCCCGGCCAGCAGACGTTCTGTCCCCTCATCCAAATCAAGCCTGTGGCTTGTTTGGGCCCTGTACCATATGGGCTGGATCCCATGCCGTTCTGGCCCCGCGATTCAGCCTGAGTCATCACCGCGCACGTGTGTGTGTGTCTGTGTGTGTGTGTGTACGTGCGCGTTGCCCTGTACCTCCGGAGATGGAGGAAGGCGGTGTAACACTGCTTCCTGAACTCCTGGTACTGCTCGCTCTGCATGCCCCCCATCCCCTCCACCATCTCCTTGCTGAGCTTCATGGGCGGCGGCAGGGGCTTGGGGTCGCGACCCAGGATGTAGCCGAAGTCCACGTGGAACAGCTTGCCTGGGGGGGCGGATGAGGGGGTGAGAGGTGATTAAAGTGGCTGTTGTAGTTCATCGTCTGATGATGGACATGTACTGGGGGAGGGCTAACGGCTGATGTACTCGTACTCGGGGGCAGCCTAAGGTCTGGAGACTAGGTTGTCATGGCTCAGGGTCACCAGCTGGAGGAGATCTGGTTCTTACCCGTCTTGGTGAGCAGCAGGTTGTCCAGGTGTCTGTCCCCGACGCCCAGGATGTAGGTGATGACGCAGTAACCAGCTGGAGAGGGACGAGGGCGGAGCAGGAATCAATACCGTTATCTTACACATTGTTCATGCACTGACGGACTTTACAATATGTGACTAAAGTATTGGTCCAATAAGAAATAAGTTCTGTGGCATTTATTAAGTGTTGGGATGACAATACTGCTCAGGGGGGTTTGCATGGGTCTGAATCTTGCTGTGATCATTCAGAATCACGTGGACCTGAACTCAGAGATCTAACTGGTCTACTGGTACTGGTACTGGGTACTGGTACTGGTACTGACCGCAGCTCTTGACGTAAGTGTCCATCACCTCTGGGCTGATTCCGTACGGCCCTTTTTCGCTGGGGGCGTGTCTTCTGAAGAAGCTCTGGAGGAGGAAGGGAGAACACAACAGGTGAAGACCAGGTGAGGACCAGGTGAAGCATCAGAGGTCAGGAGGTTCATGGTTAAAGAAGCAGCACTCCTGTCTCATAATGTGGCCCCTCTTTCGTGCTGTGGGTCAGGGTTCTTAAATAAATAAAGGGGTTGACTTTCTGCTCCCACAATGCAACAGACCAATCACCTGGATGTTTCCCTCCGTCGCCAGGACTTCAGCCACAGGCACCGACTGGACAAACTGCATGAAACCTGAAGTTATAAAACACACGGCGTTGTTGTTTCTACATACGCGTTGTTGTTTCTACATGCACCGATTCTGCGATCGCTTACTGACGAGAAAGAACTCGAGTGGCGTATGTTCCAGGAGTCTTTCTCGTGTGTGTGGGTCGTTCACGGTCGAAAAATAGCAGTGTTTTGTTCAAAGATGGCGTCACATCAACAACACATTCCTCCGAGTAATGAGTCGCTCTCCTACCGTGTTTGGTGCTCGTGGCAAGAACTTTGTACGGCGTCAGCTTCAGGTCCAGATTCTCCTTCCTCAACAGCTGCAGGCCCAACGAAAACAACACCGGTCAAAACAT
This sequence comes from Brosme brosme, assembly GCA_900302425.1. Taxonomy (NCBI): domain Eukaryota; kingdom Metazoa; phylum Chordata; class Actinopteri; order Gadiformes; family Lotidae; genus Brosme; species Brosme brosme. The sequence continues at coordinate 8,667 of OMKX01001839.1, forward strand.
CCAATAATAACCTTTGGAGTCTTTTTAGAACATGGTCATTTAAAAAGGAAAGTTGCGTAAGCCTTCAAAACGATTGCCTGGATGGTTATATTAGGTCTGACCAGGGTTCAAAAGCGTTGGGGTGCATCTCCAACTACACTAGGGAGTCGTCAGGCTGTGTTCTGATTGGTTTACGCCACAGAGGTGTGAGCGTAGGACCAACACAGGTGTGGCTCATCACGCTAACGATGGGTCTGCTCCTTCTACGGACCACAGCTCGGGCAGCAGGCTGAACTAGTGAAGCTGAGTCTCCTGCTGCATTAAGGTAGCAGAGCCATCATGAGTGGTACGAGTGACACCTGTGTGTGTCCTAGGACGACGCCTGTGAGGAGAGGGTCTGTCGGGTGTGAAGCTGAGGGGGGGAGGAGCCTACCTTGTCCATGAGGGAGATGATCTGCAGGATGAGCTGGTCCTGGCGGAGGTCGTCTCCGTGCTTGAAGATCACCGGGTACATGACCCCGTCCTCCGCCTTGAAGATCAGCTTGGCGGGCATCAGGGCACTCTGGACACGCACACGCACACGCACACGCACACGCACACGCACACGCACGCACACGCACACGCACACACACACACACACACACACACACACACACACACACACACATTTTGGACATTGTCATTGTTGACATTATCGAGTGTAAGTCTTACAGTTCAACATCCATCTACACCACCCGCTGGATGGAGATCACTACAGTAGCTGCCCTGTTCTACGCCCGCTGTAGCTCCATCTCGGTCGTACCTTGAAGAGCGTGGCGGTCTCGGGGACGATTCCCCGGATCCTGATCTCGGGCTCCAGGGGCAGGGGGATGGGCTCGATGTCCGCCAGGTTCACCTTGTCGTTGTCGGCCAGCAGGGTCTGGAGACGCTCCGTCTGGGCGGGGCACACGCAGCGCGTTAACATCGCCATGACGACCATCGTCGTTCTAGCGGCGCGTTCCCGAAGCGCCGCACTGCGCTGTTCTGTCTGACGGAGGTTCTGTATCTACAGATGGTTTTACTGCTTCTCTGTTGCTTTGTCCACTCTCTCTTTCCCCTCTGGATCAACGGACATCATTTTGTTTGACACGGAATTCGTAGGCGAGCATGTGTGCTCGGGATCGACCAATGATGGACTAGAGCTGCTCGCTGTAGGATGGCGTCAATATGACTTCAAACTAAGAAATGAAAAGACTTTAAAGAGTGATTATGAAACATGTAAAGTCGTCTACTTCAGGCACGTCGTATCTTCCATTCTATGAAAAGGAAAAAGTCTACAAAACCAAGAAGCTGTGTAAACTACTTACACATAATATCCACTATTTAATCATTTAGCTTTGACCAAATACGACTCGCAGTGAAAGCTTTATCTTTATGTTTCATTAGAGCCATGAAACAGCAGATCATTGGGTGTTGAACCCACAGCCTTTGGGCTGGGAGTCTAGCGGCCTCATTGAACCTAGACTCATCCCAGGCTGTACTGGTACTGGTACTGGGAGGGGG
>OMKX01001848.1:0-10282 GCA_900302425.1 Brosme brosme
CACATTTTTAAGAGTAGAGCTGGTGATCTGGAAACATGAGCAAAGTAGAAATATGTGGTCAACACTGTCATCTGTTGGGGGTGGTCTGCTAGTCACGCAGGTCTGGCATTAACACATCCATTCACAAGTACAGTCATTTATATTCTAGAACTAATTTGTAGTGGGATATTGCTTTAGAACTGTCCATTAGTAATTCACTATAGGCCTACATCGATGGTATGCCAGCATTTTCTTACGTGGGAAATGAGTAAAAGAACATAGGGTGAGGCATTCAAGTCAATATAATTATTCAAACTCAGTTAATATCCGTCAATATAATTAAAAATGTTGTCATTAGGATTAAGTTGACCTATTTTGTTTGACGGCTGAATAAATAAAGCAGATAGCATCGGTAGGAAGGCAATCATCCTTTGGCTGCAGAAGCAAGAAGGAAAGTATTGGTTATTAAGCTGTGTCAACAATGTTGGCCAATCCTAGTTGAATTGTCTCAGAGCAAGTTCTACTACACCTATAGGCATCAGGCCGACAGGTTTTGCAAGTCATAATTAACGCATACTTCCATAATGTGCACACAAAACTAAGGATCATCTAACGTAACTTCAGGAGGAGTTTTCCACAGTTGAAACTTTTGCCACCCCCACCTCTGTGTAGTCCATCCAATCAGGGTTGTTCTCCAAGTGCAAAGTTGAAGCCCAACCAACACGCACATATCCTTCAGTAGTATGTCGTGGACTTTGTGGTGTAACATTGTGTCTAAACTACGTCTATTCCTGGGATCAACTTCCTAATTCCGATTCGACCTGCGGAATAAATGTACGGTATGTGGACATTGTCCTGTTGCGATTTACTGTACAATAGTAGCATATGTCGTGCTTTGTGGTTGCGTTTCATTGATGCCAGTCATGTGTTTCTGTATGAAGCTTTGTGACAGACGAGCCTGAAGACAGACGCTCCGAGCCCGGGTTCAAGTCAGGAATGCCACGCAGGCAGCTCTTCCCTGAACTCGTCCGACTGCAGTGAGACTTCATACTTCGGAAGTATGCGTGACCGCGCTCCTGCGGTAATCTGACATCCGCATTGTTTCAAGATTGGGTTTCTCTGTGTTTCTTGTTCTTGGGCAAGATGAAGATTAGGAAGTACTTTAGGGGCAGTGGGAGGGTGCTCGCATTCGTGTTCATCGCTTCTGTGATTTGGCTGCTGTTTGACATGGCTGCTCTCCGCCTGTCGATGACTGATAACAGCAGCGTGTTGTTGAAGCAGCGGGTGATCGCGGAAAGGTTGATTATGAAGAGTCAGACCACGAAAATGACGCTATCCAGGCAAGGGGGCTTTAAAAACCCGGTGCAGAAGGTGGACTATGAAGGAAAAGACAACGTCCAGTTATTAAACAAAGTAGCGGAGGCGTATAGACGCCAACATAAAGAGCAGGGAAAACGAGGTAAAAACCAAATGAATGAAGCCTCTATAGTTTTGAAACGAAAGAAGGAAGATGTCCCGGATATCATTCCACTCTCACCCAAGCAGAACCTTTCTGATCCAAACAAGTACTCTGTTGACATTGCGGAACTATACACACTAGAAGCTAAGAAAGTTGCTCAGGAGAGTTTGATCAATGGGACAGATCCTAAACTTCTGCCTGGGGTCCAGGAGAAAGAATATGCTTCGCTACCTACCTCGCGGAAGGAGTCTCAGCACATAGGAAACAGAAGTGATACACATGTGGACTCAATAGTAAACAAACAGGTTAAGGAGGACCTTAAGGAAAAGTCTACTAAACAAGAAAATGAAGCGAGACACATTGCCAAAAAAGATGACTTAAAAAATAAAGAAAAACAGGACCACTTTGTTTCCATAAGGGTCTTAAATGCAACGAAGGAAGCCGGAGAACCGAAGCTAAACCAAGGCTTGGTTTCATGGGCTCAGCCGCTATTTGATGGAAAATCAGGATTCCACAAAGTGTACTCCCTGGATATCACAAGCGCTCCCAGAGACGCCAAAGCAGTGGGCCAGTATGGGAAGGTTGCCGTGGTGTCCAGCGATAAGGCAGATGAGGCCAAGAGCAGATGGGCGGAAGGGCACTTCAACGTCTTCCTCAGCGACCAGATACCACTGGATCGAGCCCTCCCAGACACCAGACCTAAGACGTAAGATCACTTGACCCCTTTGGATTACATTTGACCCTGTGGATTACCTTTGACTGTTCTTCGCAGGTCCACCAGCTAAATTGTGGTTGTGGAAATAGAATGACTTAAACTTGCACTCTCACTTCATAGCGTTTTTGTAGATAGTTATTTATTTATTTATGAACCTAGGTTCAGGATTAAACCTTTAGAATCATTAAAGTTGACGGAAGAGAACTTTATAGTATCGTGCATGCCATTGGTATGTTGTTTTCATCCAAATTGTCCTACAATACTGGTCTTAGGATGGGTGACCCCAGTGCAAATCGAACCCCTAACCTAGCAATGTTAGTGACCACACACAATGAAACTTTGTGCCCCTCTCACAGCCAGTCATGGTTCTGACCTCTCCTTCTTCCTCTTCTTCCTCTCGCAGGTGTTCCGAGAGGGTGGTCCACAACGACCTGCCGACCACCAGCGTGATCTTCTGCTTCGTGGACGAGGTATGGTCCACGCTGCTCCGCTCTGTCCACAGCGTTCTGAACCGCTCGCCACCTCATCTCCTGGAGGAGATCATCCTGGTGGACGACTGCAGCACCAAAGGTTTGCCAGACTTTACATGGAAACATCTGGATGATTTTAGCCTCAGGGGGGGAGGGAAGATATTTCTATTAAGATTCTTGATCTGCTGGTTGTGGGCGTGATTGTATTGTGGAAAGTGGGTGAAGCGTTGGGAAGGTGTTTGTTGAAGGCCAATACCGGTCTGGGTGATCAAACTGAGGTAATCCTCTCCTGGCTTCACTCAAACATCCGTTACAAATATCGTTTATCAAAATGGGCGGGCTTGGCTTTCAACCAATAGCATGATATCATGTTTCCTTTTCAATTGGACAACTTGAGTTTATTGTTTGGACGTTTTTTGTTTTTTTGTTCCGTACTAATGACCTGTTATTTGTACTTATTGCTACCTTGTATTACGGAGGTAAAATGTACTCTAAAGGCCGTTTCACACTGTCCGCAAACATATTGCATGTTATTTTGTATTACGTTTTTTCACGATTCTGTCATCTTCTAACATGCTCTCTTTTCTCTTTAGACTACCTTGGGGAGCAGCTGGATGAGTACATGAAGAAGCTGCCCAAGGTCCGCATCATCCGCCTGAAGGAGAGGCAGGGTCTGATCCGAGCGCGGCTGGAGGGAGCGGCCGTCGCTAAAGGTACAACAGAAGTTTGCCTTCAGGCTTTCAGCCAGAAAGCCTTCAGACGGAAAGGCTTTGGGAAGAGCGGTGACGCGCTATAAAGAGTGGCAAAGTCCATGTAGGGAGGAGGCTGTGGTGGATGAATGGGTCAATAAAAGGACCTACACCCGAGAGGCAGGGGTTTGTGTCCCTTATTAAGCCACACAACTTCTTGGTTAGGTTTAGGCAACACCACTACTTGGTTAGGTTTAGGACTTAGGCTGAAAACCCTTTCTGGGCTGAAGGCAAACCTCTCCCCATGTGCCTTCAGGAAGACTTCTGTTCCAAACCTGCACATCATCTTTCATAACCCAGATCCCAGATGTCTGGGATCAATCAAATGCGTATTTATAACAATATTATAACACATCAGCGGCATTAAGGATTCATAATAATGATTTATTAAGATGATTCATCCCCTCCTCCAAAAATAAACAAATTATTTTAGGATTGTTTACTGTGTAAATACACAATGAGGCCCTACCTACGGTCTGTAAACAGTTGATATCCTGCTTAATAGGGAGAGCTGCAAACTTGCTTCCGCTGTTTGCTCACAGGCAAGGTTCTCACGTTCCTGGACTCGCACGTGGAGTGCAACGTGGGCTGGCTGGAGCCCCTGCTGGAGAGGGTTTATCTGGACAGGAGGAAGGTAGTCTGCCCCGTCATCGAAGTCATCAGCAGTACGGATATGAGGTGACTCGAAAACCCACGCCACACATTCATACTTCTATGTTGAGCACTTGTGTAATCTGCATTGTGTCGCCAAATCCTGCAACGTGTTTCAACATCTTGCGTGGCTGTTCCTGTCATTTTCTTTCAGTTACGTGATGGTTGACAACTTCCAAAGAGGTGTTTTCACATGGCCTTTGGGGTTTGCCTGGAACACACTGTCAGAAGAGCACATCAAGAAGAACAATCTGAATGTCTCGGATCCCCTCAGGTGCCTCTTTCTTTTAGCAGTCATTGGATAGTAAATGGATTGTGTTAGAACAGGAAAGTCATTGTGTTGCGTTCACAAGCAGCACTGTCCTCATTTCCATATTACACCATTTTTTTTTTCACAATGGAGACATTGGAAAGCACTAACAAAACGTGGTCTCCTCCCACTGCGTACACAAAACTAATAATAATCTGATAAGCCAATCCCAAATACACATCACATAATTCATAGAAATCCTATTTGCCTACCTGAACAGTAGCATTTTCTTGCTATCATTACAACCTGAAAGTTCTGTGAAATGGACACCCCCATTTGTATCCACATGCAGAAATGTCTACTTCATAAAGCACCAATAGCTTCACCAAAAAGGTGCTTGAAAGGTTTTGCCATTTGTTTCCGGCATGGGAACGTGTTTCAACGGTATCTCAGGACCACTGTAACAGGCTTTTCCATTGCTTTTGAAGTGGAAACTAGTTTTCCCTTAACCAAGCAATGTGATGTGTGTATTAAACTCCTTGCTTCAATCCTGTAGGTGTCCAGTCATGGCTGGCGGGCTTTTCTCTATAGACAAGACATACTTCTATGAGCTTGGAGCTTACGACCCGGGACTAGATGTGTGGGGTGGAGAGAACATGGAAATCTCCTTCAAGGTAAATCTCTCAGTCATGTGTTTTTATATCTGGATTGGAGTTAACACCTGCTCTACCTCACCGGCTTCCTGGCGTCTTTCTAGGTTTGGATGTGCGGCGGGGAGATTGAGATCATCCCCTGCTCCCGGGTGGGCCACATCTTCCGGGGCGAGAACCCGTACAAGTTCCCCAAGAACCGTCAGAAGACGATACAGAGGAACCAGGCCCGCGTGGCGGAGGTGTGGCTGGACGAGTACAAGGACCTGTTCTACGGCCACGGCTTCCACCACCTGCTGGACCGGGGCGCCGTGGACATCGGAGACCTCACGGAGCAGATCGCCCTCCGCAAGAGGCTCAACTGCACAAGCTTCAAGTGGTACCTGGACAACGTGCACCCGGATATCGAGTCTCACCTGGTGAAAGCCGAGGGCTTGGTAGGTCCTTATTGATAGGCGTCGCGCTTGCGACCTTCCTCCCTCCCTCTCATTTCTGTTTCTGCTTGAAGCGTGGTTGTTTCCTTGGCATGTCTGTTCTTATAAAAAGCAAGACTTTTCTATTTCTAGCTATTGTCGAAGCTATTGTTGTCTCTCTGTGGTGCAGAATGTTCTCCCAGTGGCCCACAGTAAGGACGTATTATTGGACCAAAGACGAGAGGCGGGCGGTCCACTGGTGGCGTGAAGCCTGCAGTTCTCTGCGTCTTCCTTCTGTGACGGTCTTTGTTTTGCCTTACAGGTGTTCAATCGTGGTTTAAGAAAGTGCCTCGCTTTACACGAAAATGCTCTGTCCTTCAAAATATGTGATCTCAGCGAAAAGGTGAATGCTTTGTATTTTATAATCCCTTGTGTTCCTTGCTTGTATTCTGTTGTGCCACATTGGTAAGATGCAGGCTCAGTCATAATCAGTCTAAAAAATGTGCAGTTCTTTGGCAAAACAATCTTCAGAATTGAAAGAATATTTTATGACAAAGACGGGGCAATAGATGAAGACTGTTTTAGGTAAATATACCCTAGCAGTTCAGTGTTTCCTAAGATAACAATATCCATATAGACAAGAGCGTAGGACGAATATGGTCGAATTGCGACCGGACCTAAGCCATAATAAATGGTGTAGAGTCCAAGACGAGACCCATATTTCCAAAGTTCTGTATTTGAGGGCAGTGTAGAGATCCAAGCGGCTCTGCTGCCAATTCTTAGCACATACCGATCGTTTTGCCGAAGCCTCAATGCTAAGCCTGTCACTAACTCCTGCCTTTTCGTTGTTTCCGCGAACCAGAGCCAGCACTTTAATTACACCTGGCTGCGGCTCCTTCGCCAGCAGGATGTCTGCATCTCGCCCCAGGAGGACCAGCGGTCCAAGGTGGCTCTGTATCCATGTGACCCTTCCAAGCCACTCCAACGCTGGTATTACAAATCCGCCGGCTCGTCGATGGTAAGATGAGCGTGAGGGTGAAGCCACTTGCATAGCTTTGGTCTTCGAGATCAATCGGCAATGCCTTTAAAACCACAGGGTGTGGTTGGGTGGGTGCAAAAGTATTCTGTGTCTAGCAACATCAGACTCAAATCTATTTGTGTGTTCGTCTCCCATCCTAAAGGGGGAGCACCTCATCGCTGAGGCCATCGTAGAGGACCTGTGCCTGGAGGCCGGGCTCAAGGGCTCGTCCCTCCAGATGAACCGCTGTGAGGCCCACAACGGCCGCCAGATGTGGCAGTTCACCCACAACTACAATAAGCCATCCACGAGCGGGTGATCCTGCGCTACAGTGATCCTACGCTATGGTGATCCTACTCAACGTAGATCCTATTCAACGTTGATCCTACGCAATGATGATCCTACTCAACGTAGATCCTATTCAACGTTGATCCTACGCAATGGTGATCCTACTTAACGTAGATCCTATTCAACGTTGATCCTACGCTATGGTGATCCTTCTCAACGTAGATCCTATTCAACGTTGATCCTACGCTATGGTGATCCTTCTCAACGTAGATCCTATTCAACGTTGATCCTACGCAATGGTGATCCTACTCAACGTAGATCCTATTCAACGTTGATCCTACGCTATGGTGATCCTTCTCAACGTAGATCCATATCAATGGTGATCCTACTCCACCGTGATCCTACGCTTTGGTGATCTTACACTTTGGTGATCCAACTCTATGGTGATCCAACTCTATGGCGATCCATCAGCACAAACTTTTTTTTATTTCCCACGCTGCATCTTAACCAGAGGAGTTGTGTTGGACAATGTTTGGTGTGATGCCGTGCTGCTTTGAAGGTGATGGGGGGGTTCTGATGATTTGAAGACTAAAACCCAAGGGACAAGAACCTAGTCTTGTGTTTTTGCACATATTTGAATGCTTGGTCTGCGTGTGTGTGCGCGTGTGTGTGTGTGTGTTTGAGTGTGGAGATGACAATTGCGTTAAATTTTAGAACTATATTTAAGTTGGTTGATTTAAGGAGGAAGACCAAAGAGTGTGTGTAAAATAAATGCAATAAGCCATGAGGCTTCTCCATTTTATGTGCATTATGCTGAGACTTCTTTCTTTTGTAACCTTTCTCTTTTGGAACTGTCTATTTTACACAAGGACTGGGTTTGACTTTACCCAGAAATCTTTTTTGTTGTTTTTTAACGGCTCACACAACAATGGAGTGACATTTATTTTGAACAAAAATAAATATGGTTTAAAGGGTTTGTACATGTCTTTTTTATTCCTCATGTGTCGTACAGCTGCCAAGGCGTGTTCACTGATCATTATTTCTGGAGATTTATTCAATGAACGGACAGATTAATACGGGCTTGTATCAAGTAGCTGTAGAAAATCGAATCAATCATGAACCATTTTTAAGCAATCATTTTATAACAGTCCAAACAACTACTATTAGTATTTGCATCTCCTCTTCATTTCAGATTTGTATAGATCATCCATATGATGCTTAAGGTTTACGCTTCTTGTGCAACGGTTATTGACCAGGGTTTAAAAGAACAAAAGGTTACCACCTAGTACCTACCGACTTAGTTGTGCTGTTAGCTGGTAGATTACATGGCCTCCATCCCTCCAATCTAATCTCTTGTATGAAGTTGAGCCTTGCATAAGCAGAAAGGCCTTTTGTTGGAACTTAACTATTAATAATATAGACCTTCAGGCGATTAAATTAGGTCTTAATGAGCTTTATTCATTCACTATGTAATGGTAATGCTGGCAATGAAGGTAAGATTGAAGAGTTGTAAAGAGAGGGCAAGATTTTGAAAGTAAACCACTAAAGAAATCCCCTCCCTATCTGCTTCAATCAGAGAAGAGATTCCCTGATTGGTCAGAAATGAGCCGGGAGCAGTCTAAAATCTAAATCGGCTCATACAGAGGAAAGCACAGTCAACCCAACAGATATTATCACAGCACATTCTTCTCACTAATGGGTGACGCATGGCTAGGTCATTGCTAACAAATTATACTCAAATAATATCTCAAAAATCTTACCTACAGCACCTTTAAAGGTTTAAAGGTGCAGCAGAGAGGGAGGTTATTTTGGTTTAGTGTCAACATTCTTGCTCTCTTCCGCTCCATTCTGCTCTCTCTCTTTACAACCACACCTTTAAGTCATTTTTTCACAATCTGTCCTAGTGCTTGAGTATGGTTAGGATGTTATAGCACATTTCCAACTACATTTAAATGTTGATTAGATGATACACATTTAACAGGTGTGTTCCCCCATAATAATAATAATGACTCTCTGAACATAGAAAAGGTCCTCACAGGTTCATTACCATGAACTCAAAATCCTTGATCTTCTGCCGGGTGTTGCCTCTCTGGATCTTGCGGTAGGAAAGGGTGCTGTATCTCGAGGCGACCTCATGGTCCAAGGCAGCCTGTTTGGGGCTAACGCCGCGACCCGATTTCTTAGCAAGAGGCAGTGTGGAATATCGAGGATTGGGTTCCTGGGGGCGCCCCGTTGAACACTGGGAGTTGTGGTCCTGCTGCTCAAGCTGGTCCGGCTCCTCTGGGTTCTCTCCCGGGATCTGGAGTTCATCAGAAGACATCTGCTGCGGGAGGTTCTCCTCCCCAGCTGGCTCGGCGGTGGCGGCCCGCCTCTCCTCCGATACGCTGCCGGGCTCCAGCTCAGCTGCGTGCGCCGCTCTCCGCTGCTGACGGGATGAAACCTCCTCCTCATCTTCTTCCTCCTCCTCCTCCTCCTCCTCCTCCACATCCACTACATCCCCTAATGAGTATGTGATTCACATGATGAGGTAACTGTTTGTGATTATTTCATTATTATTTACAAATAATAACCATAATCATAACAAATGAGATTACACAATTAGGAGAAAAGAAAACATAAGCCGTGCTACATTGCTCCTACCTTTTCTTATAGATGCGCTGAGTTCAGGACATGTCTTGAGTGTGTTTTTGTCCTCAGGAAATCCTCCACTGGGATTCTTTAAGTCCCCGGTGGCCAGACCGTGCTGTGGTTCTTGGTGTTCCTCCAGCGGCCTCTTCATCGTGTCCTGTTGTGTCTCCTGGGGGCTCTCCATCTGCGTGGTTGAGGCAACAGCATCAATCTCTCCAGGCCCAGGCGCTCCAGCCCCCTCGCTCTCGACCAGCCTCTCCTCTCTGCGTTTTCTAGCGTCGCAAACACGAGGTCGGACCTCTTCCTCCACAGGCCGGGGAGCTGGGACTCCATCATCGTAGAACACAGAGTCGTCTCCTTCCTCCTCCTCCACCTCCTTGCCAGGGTCCTCCAGGCTCCGACGAGGTCGGCGGCCGACCCCTCCGATGATCTCCACCACGTGCGACCTCAACGCCTCCACCTCAGAAGCCCTCAGATCTGCAGCATTGGTCTGGGTCCTGCTCATCTCAGACTCCATACTCCTCCTCCTCTGCTTGTTCTCTACTCAGGTTGATCTGCGCTGGTAGAACCAAAACAAGAGTAAAACCAGTCCGAGTATCCTCAATGCCCTCAGTGGTGGCTTCTCTTCACGCAGGCAGACTCCAGGGGCATGGCTTGTGTGTTGTGGCCCACATAAAGAACAGCTGGTCGAAGCGCCCAAGCAACAAAACAACAAGAGACAAAGAGTGACGGCAGACCATTCCTAGTTCGTTTTTTTTTTTCCTCACTGGTGCAAATATCTTGGTTGTGTTTTGGTGCTGGTGTGCGATGTGGTCAGAGCTGCGGGAGAACAGAGCTTTGTTGTGGGGGCTAATAAAGAGCCTTTGTTGAGGTTGGCCTCCACAAATACTGTGGCTGTACTGCTTCTCTAAGCTCTCCTGGGTGACCACCTTCTCTGTAACTGAAGATTAACATTCTCTTATGGGTTTACCCAGCATGCACTTAGCACACGCTAATGAGCCAAGAAGGTCTT
>OMKX01001849.1:0-10440 GCA_900302425.1 Brosme brosme
CTCCTTACCATCCCTGCCCCAAGAGCTGACCAACATCAAAGAGACACTGTCCCGGGTTCCCAAGCTCGCGCAGCAGTGCTACCGCAGTATTCAGAACCGCCTTGGCAGCCTTAACTCCTACTCCCAGACTCTCCCTCAGCAGCCTTAACTCTAGTCCTCTACACCCCGGCATCCTCCTAGAACGTTTGACTAGATCAATTGTTTTGTTTGTGCATCTGTAGGAAGAACCATAATATGTGTGTGTGACAAACAAAGATCCCCTCCCTCCACCCCGAAGCTAGGAGCATCTTTCAAAGTCTAGTATAACCTAGCCTATCCACAGCCTGCCCTTTAGATCAATCCTAATTACCCTCACCAGAGCAGCTCTGCATCACGCTGAAATGCCAACTAACTCCATCTCAGGTGACCTCAATAGTTACGTCATGTCACCGTGCTGTGCTGTGCCCTGCCATGCTGTGCTTGCGTTATACTGTGTTGAAGTATGCCAGTGTTTGTGCCAAAGCAGGATGAAATGAACTACACTCACTCTTTCAGTTGTCGATTTAATGTCCATCATGCTTGATGTCCGATTCGTCCTTCAAAACGTATTTGTTAATTGCTGAATTAATACCACAGCCATCCTATCACCACCTATACATTTGCGATAGTAATTTCAAGTCTCCGTTTCATCCTCCTTTAAATGAAAGGTTTCATTGTGTTCAGTGAGGGGATTTTGGAAATGTGTGTTCTTCAGAGCGTGTCCAGAAGAGCTCCCGTGTCTGTGCACCTCCTGCACTCACAGTGGAAGATATGGATGAGGACGAAGGGACCATCCTAGCAAAGCTCAGGTCAGTCTTCATATGGACCATATAATCAACACCATTGTCTTCTATTCTGTTTTAAGAAGCATAATAATAGAGGACTCATGGAGAGAAGATAATTTGAAAAGGATTTGTACACCAACAGGTCTAATACAAAATGCATCAAACATATGTGTTCTTCTAGTGCTGCTGATGAAGACGGAGGTATCGACACAAAGACCGGCCTCCTGACGGCTGATGACGAGTGAGTGGACATTGTCGTCGGCCCCAAACACACATCCGCACCCAAACAAAGGGACGCACTCTGTATTAAAGTCACACTGTGTTGACTTTTAGGGGCCGTCCTACGTCAGCTGCCAGCATGGCCAGTGTGGTGGTCAGCGAGCGTCTCTCCGAGCTGGTGGTGCTCTTCAAGGGGAGGACGGAGTTCCGCAGGGAGCGACTGGTGGATCCAGACGAATCGGAAGACGAAAGTGCCTGTGTGTACTGCTACCCTAGAGTTTTTTGTGGTTGATAATGATCACTGATAATGACATTGGCTAGATTGCCTCCTTTCTCTTTTCCGACTTTTATAAAATCACTTTTCTTGTCGGTGTTGCATGAGGTGAAATGTTTCATAGAAGTGGGGGCAGGTTTATCGTGGTTAGGGTGTTGGACCCGAATGTCCACACAGTCTACCTGTTGGCAACAATCAGCATGAGGCCTAGGAGTTAGGGGTTGGTTCATAAAACCGCTATCTTAAATCAAATTATAAAGGCGTCGGCTAGGTAGCAATAGATGTGTTTTATTAGACAACATCTAATCAAAGGATCTGATTTCTTCAGTGCCGCCTCAAGCTCCACCACCTCCTCCACCTCCAGAGGATGAGAAGAAGGACGCCCCTGCCGAAGGAGCCATGGAGGAGGAGGAGGAGAAAGAGGAGCTTGAAATCTGTTATGACTTCTTCGGATACCCCATCAAGGTTCCTACTCTGCCCAAGCTGCCACCCATGCCCGATTGGCTCCGCGTCATCTTTGAATACCGCTTCCCCTCCAGCATCGACCCGTACACCGGTAGGTGGAGCGGTGACATTTGAAGTGAATGCAACTGAACTTAAAACCTGTCAAGTGGAATTCATAGCCATCCATCACAATCACAATCACAACCAAAACAACCCAAATAGGCTAGAGGCTAGGAATAGCTCCCCAAAAACCTGGTGATTAAGTATCAAATTATGGAAGAAAAGAAAATAATGAAAAACCATAAAAAAGTTATAAGACAGATATCATGTGAAAATCCACAAATATTGCTCAAGCTAAATTGTACGTAATTTGAACTGTTTGGCTGTCTCTTGGTCTGTAGATTTTCTGTATGTGATGTGGCTGTTATGCGTGGTCATGGCATGGAACTGGAACCTGTGGCTGATTCCTGTACGCTGGGCCTTCCCATACCAGACGCCTGAAAACGTCCACCTGTGGCTCCTCATGGACTACACCTGCGATCTCATCTACATCACCGACATGGTCATTTTCCAATCCAGGCTGCAGTTTGTTCGTGGTGGAGACATTGTGGTCAGTGGAAAATGACTTTTATCTTTTGCCTGATCATGTATGCTTACTTAGCAGTTTATTGCTAAGGATATGCATTACAGTAAAAAAAAAAAAAAACACATCACTAAACGCCTTGGTTTTCATCTTGGGGTTTCTATTGTAGTGCGATAAAAAGGACATGAGAGAACACTACATGACTACGGAGAGATTCAAGGTAAGAGGTCAAACCTGCAGAGATGTGTTGAATCCTATCCCCAAAGCAACATCCCCCTGAGCACCTCTGCAGTGAAACGTTCTGTCTTACAGATGGATATGATATGCCTGTTTCCCATGGAGGTGTTTTACTTTTTCACTGGAGTCAACTCACTGCTGCGATTCCCCCGACTGCTCAAGGTGAGTTTGCATGCTGGCTACATGAGGAGTATGTGAAAGGGTTGCCCGTACAGAATGGTGTGTATGAAATAGACAAACTCTGACCAGTCTGGCTCTGTCTTTTAGTACATGGTCTTCTCAGAGTTCAATGACCGCGTGGAGGCAGTGATGAAAAAGGCCTACATCTACAGGTAAGGAAATTAAGGAATCTACAAAGAACACAAACCAAGTGGACACCAACATCACTATCTTCTGCCTTTAGGTCATTAACACACTCACATTGTAAAAGTTCTGCACTATAATGACAAAAAGAAATTTGCTTATTTATTGCGAATTATCCATTATCCATTACAATATCCATTAAATGAATATTATGTGGCCCCTACTGCATATAAAACAATAATAAAGCAATTGCTGAGTGGTAATGGTTTGTGATTTGATTCTAATTGAACAGGCTTGCAAAATCTGATTTGTTAAATTGTTTCCTTTTTTTTATATATAAATGAAATTCACAATTATCTAATTGCAGAAGTGAAAATGTAGTTTACGATTAATATGCCATTCATTGCGCAGCCATACATTGTACATCTGTTTTCTCCCGACTTTAACCCATGTTTACTCCTTCCAGGATCATCCGAACCACCGCCTACCTCCTGTACTCCCTGCACATCAATGCATGTCTCTTCTACTGGGGGTCCGATTATGAGGGACTGGGTTCCACCAAATGGGTCTACAACGGCAAAGGCAACGCGTAAGGATCTATGACCACTTCCGATGCATACTTACGTCGAGATTTGTATTAACAAAACATTTACTATGAATCTGAGTGTTTTGAATACTCAACGAGATAAAGCATATTTTCCTATGATACGTAGCTATATTCGGTGCTACTACTTTGCCGTGAAGACCTTGATCACCATCGGAGGGTTGCCAGACCCCACCACCGTCTTCGAAATCGTCTTCCAGCTCCTCAACTATTTTGTGGGCGTCTTTGCCTTCTCCATCATGATTGGTCAGGTCAGACCACTTCTAAATCCCAAGCTTGGTCATGTATTTTTTATTATCTGCCAGTCTAAAACTGACCACCCCACTCCTAACTGACGGTGTTTTTTTCCAACCTTTGGTATCCTAGATGAGAGATGTGGTGGGGGCTGCTACAGCTGGTGAAAACTACTACCGTGCTTGCATGGATAGCACCATCAAGTACATGACCTCGTACCACATCCCACGTGACGTCCAGAACCGGATCAAGACCTGGTATGACTACACCTGGAAGATTCAGGGAATGCTGGGTAAGACATACTGACGTGGATGTTGTTGCTAGGAGACTTAAACAGATGTACTGTTTAGTACCGTGGCGAGGAAAAGTCACATTGTAAAATGTCTTTTGTTTTTGTTTAGTTTAAACATGGACACAACTGATTTCTCATGACGATGTTTCAACCATCCTGTATGTCCTGTCTATGTGTCTATGTGTCTGTCTGTCTGTCTGTTTGTCTGGCTGCAGATGAGCAGGAGTTGCTGATACAGCTCCCTGATAAGATGAGGCTGGACATGGCTGTAGATGTCAACTACTCCATCGTCAGTAAAGTAGCCTTGTTCCAGGTCAGCGGGCGGTGTAAACCACACACACAACTATTGCTATGACGTCATCCTATCATATAACTGTCTTTATGTGTTCAATACACATTTGGTTTTATTTACAACCAAATACACATTTGTCTCCCTCTGTCTATCTGTCCTTCCTCAGGGATGCGACAGACAGATGGTTTTTGACATGCTAACAAGACTCAAGTCAGTTGTCTATCTACCCGGAGACTTTGTCTGCAAAAAGGTACCATTAATAAAAAAAGACATACAACAAGAACAAATTCACCACGACGTGTCATGTCTGCCTATGTGCGGCATGCATGAGTATGACGGATACAAATATTATTACACGTATACAATATTACACACGTATACATGTGCGGGACAATAACGGCTTGTGTAATCGTGGTTGCAGGGCGAGATCGGCAGGGAAATGTACATCATAAAGCAGGGGGAGGTCCAGGTGGTCGGGGGTCCTGACCTGCAGATTGTGTTCGTGACCATCCGGGCCGGCTCTGTGTTCGGGGAGATCAGGTTAGCGTCTCTGAGTCACTCAGGACGGGACAAATCAATGAACCATAGCGGAGTGCATGTGCACAACACTACCGGGACAGGGTCTTTTCAGAATTCATACAGACAGATTGAGGTAGCTGAACTACTGTGTGTGCAGGCAATACACTAACATCATTTATATTGTATTTTGTCCTATTTCAGCTTGCTGGCCGGAGGCGGAGGCAACAGGCGCACAGCCAACGTAAAGGCTCACGGATTCGTCAACGTCTTTATCCTGGATAAGAAGGACCTGGCCGAGATCCTTGTGCACTACCCTGAATCCCAGAAACTGCTGAGGAAGAAGGCCAAGTGAGGGTGGAGCCTCAGTGCTTGATCCACAGCGTCAGAAGATGCTAGCTTTTTTTGGCTTGCCTGTGTGGTTGTTGGCTACTACTACTACTACTACTACTGCTACTACTAATACTACAAGGCTGTGTCACAGGGCACAACAAACACAAACGCTGGAATTGGTCACAGCACACACAACCACATTAACACATTCATAATCAACCCCTACATAGCGCTTTTTTTTTTAAGTCCGGTCAAGGTGATTGCTGAGGTGACGGTTGATTTGGGTTTCACACGTCTCCCTGTCTCCTGAAACCTGTTCTTCACTCTGTAGCTGGTCTCTCTCTGGGTTCAGGATGAGGCGCCGTTTAAGCTTGTGATTGAGGCCAGACTAGTTGCTGATTGTGTTATCAGGCCAGTAGGCAGGTAATTAGCCACGATAATCCCTGTCCCGTGATCCTCCCCCTGCCCAGCCTCGTGTCCCTTCAGCTTCTTAGGCGGAACGCCATGTCGCCATTTAGCTTGTTAGTTGCAGGAATGGGTGTGTGTTTGCGTGTGCGTGAGTGAGTGCTTGTGTGTGTGCCCATGCTCTGTCCAGAGCAGGAAAAGTTCCAAAAGGTAATGAATGAAAAGGAAAATATTTAAGAAAAATAACATGAAGGCAGGAACAAAGAAGGAAAGTATAACCATTAAAATTTAATAGAACAACCTTTTGAAATGCTTGTGTGTGCATGTGTGTGTGTGTGTGCATGTGTGTGTAATTTGGTTGGATGAGTGTTTCCGTGGGTGCACGAGTTTCCTTCCTCGACACACAGCTGCATGCCCTCCCACACACACACTTACACACATACCATGTGTGTGTCTCCCTTTCTCCCTGTAGGACGATGTTGACCAAGGATGTAAAGACAGACGCGAAGGTAGACAAGGGAACAGTGGAGGTGATCCCGATGCGACCAGAAACTCCCGGACTGTTCAAGGCAGCGTTGCAGGTCACCGAGGAGGCGGGCTTGGAGGGAACCTTCGCCAGGCTGAAGAAGAGCTACATGTCTACCGAGGTACTCACTATGCCGCTTGGAAGTGTAAAGAGTTAACCAAACACGAAACATCCAACCTGTGGGACAGCGCGTTCTCATACGGTTACTGAAATGGTGTTATTTTTCCAAAATACCCTTTTTCACAGAAGTGTCGTCATAGGACAATCACAGGTGTCGTTCATACCACTAATCATGGGTCTGCTCCAGGGCACGGGTAGTAGACTAAACGAAAGGAAGATAGGTCTGCTACCAGTGCCCTGGTAGACCGACTTCAAAGGTGCAGACCCATAATCAGCGTTATGAGTGACACCTGTGTTTTTTCTATGACACCTCTATGGAATTGTGTCACTTGCATATAAAAAGTGACCTGGCACTTTTTGCATTCCCTACTCAGATTCATATTTGCAGTGCACATGGTTCAGAAGTAGCTCACTTCTATCCTCTTTTTCCCGCAGCCATAGTAGACTTTGACAGCCAACAAGACTCAACGGACCACGCCTTTCTCTCTCTTCCTCCAGGGCGCCGCGCCGCCTCCCTCCCCGATGCGCCGTCGCTCCCCGATCCCGAAGGCCCGGGCCCCCGGCGACGAGGACGCCGTCTCGGAGACCACCGACGGCACCGTGGTCATCCGCATGACGCCGCGCGTCGGGGGAGAGGAGCTGCTCACCGTGGAGCGGCGAGCCAGAGACAAGGAGGACTAGCCACGGGCGGTGGGAGAGGATGAAGCACAGGGCGTGGAGAAGTAGGGCAGGACATCAGGGGGGTTCGGTTTGGGTCTGGATGTGATGAGCCACCTTGAAATACGTATGAACGTCATGTGTTCCCCACACTGAGATCTGATCGCTGTCATTTAGGGACACACCGCCGCCGAAACAGGGGTCGGATATCAGGTCCGATAGCAGACTACAGTAGGATGTATGCCAGATATTTGTCGAAGGACAATTCACGAGACCGATCTATGAATTCTTTAAACCCAGGAAAGGTATATAGGCGGTATTGATGGGTCCCTACTTTTGTCCAATTAGATACCTGACTATGGCCACATTTCAACACACATTCATAAATACAGATATACACTCACACTGATTTCCCATAATATCTAAGTCTCTTCAGGTGTGCAGCTGTTTCAAGGTTTTTGTTATTGCCATTGTCCCTATTGTGATACGTAACTATCCCTTTGAGACATACTATGGCCTTAACTATGCTAAACTCTGCTAAGCAAATTCTCTTCATTTTCTAGATGCAATAACTACTATTGGTAAGATGATCCTTCGTTTGTTATATCTTCTATCTACTAACTGATAGAAAAATATTGTAGGATGTCTTTAAACTACTCTATAGCACTTAATGACCAAATAACTGTGTGTGCGTGTGCGCTTGCGTGTGTGTAAAGGAAATGCCTCCAGGAAGCTACGGAAGTGCTCATTGTGTCCAGATTGTGTCTACCATGAATGAAAAAAAAAAAACGTGAAGGCGGGAACGAAGAAGCAAAGAATTTGCATTAAAATCTCAAAAATAAAATCTTTCGAAAAGCTTGTGTAGAACATAATGGTTCACACCACATTTGAGAAATGTGGTTCATTTGGTGCTTGCTAGATGATTGAATACCTCTATTTCTGAATGTTTATTTTCCAAACGACTTGAAACACGTAGTATGTTGTAGTCATATAGAACAATGATCAGGGATTTGTTTTTCGATTATGTCAAATATAATAAGCGCTATGTTTGGTAAAATTTGAATTTTATAAATACAATTATGTGAACAAAATGTAAACGGCAGCAATCTGTTTTGTTTGTGTGACTATTATGTAGATATAGGTCGAATAAGAACGGTCTTTAGTCCTATATGTGTCGCGCATATGAGACATGTCGAGAAGAGGGGTGGCTGGCTTGGTGTCTTTAAGGGGAAATGATGTGACAATATGGTATTCAGGTTGAATATGGTATCTCCACAAATAAAACTAATCTCAGAATGATTGTAATGGCGCTTTTAACTTTGTCAAACAAAATCATGTAGCCTATGTTATGTTTCCATGTGGACAGCGGTTTCACGTGCGCTGTGATTTATTGGCGGGGTGTACGTCACAACTTTCAGCTGTTCAGCCCGCAGCTGCATTTCCGAGTAACTAGTTGACTGGAGTCTTGGCTTGGCAGACAACAAGCAACTCCTCACCGCCGCGGTCTCTGCTAGGCGGACACAACAACTCCGGGAGAGGAGACACATCCCAGTCAACAGCCTACTTTCGAACAAGGGCCTACCAACATTTTTCGGAATAAAATAAACTACAGAAGAGGGGAGGAAGAGGTTTTGCGCTTCGGACCGAAGGTAGGTACGAATTAAAAGTCCTAACCAAACATATAAAAATTAACGTTTTACTCGTTTAAGTTTTTTGATTTTGAGCTTTGAATGTCGATCTAGGACTACATATTTTTTTGACAGATATGGATTCTTGTGTTGCCAACTTCAAATAGTGTACAGGCCAGTCGGCTGCAATATAGGCTAAAATACACATTGTGACTTTCACTGATTGAACCATTTCTACGCGTGTACAAAACTCGACACTCAAAGCGAAAAAGCACTTTTTCCCGAACTTTGACTTGTCGTTGTGAAATGCGCGCACAGTAGGCCTACTGTCATCTTGCAAGCGCACAGACACGCTTGTTTCCAGCGTCTGCTCACTTTAATTTCCGCCGTGACAGGGGTTTTATTTTTACAGGATCCTCCACACACCCTTCCAGTTATGGAGAAGCACATGGAAGCGGTTAAAATGAAGTGCTACGCCTACAGGGTGTGTCTGGCATTACCGAAGAAACAAACGGTTACATTCTATAAATACACCGATTTGTCAGGGACTTGTGTGCGGACTTTGAAGTTGAAGGAACAACATTGTGATTGCTTGGACCTCTTGCAGACAATCAAAACATTGTAAAGATTATTTAAGATCGCACTTTGGGCATTTGGGAACTATCCCCAGTTATAACTGCCCGCGGTTGTGCACTTAATGCTGTGTTACTCGCCACAATGGACAAACTTGAAAACCCATTTTGTTCCATGATGGTCCAGGCCCACTGCGTCTCACACGTCATCCCAGGCAGAGCATTCCAGAGGCGGGAGTCACGAGAGTTGTGCACTGCACGTGCACACTTACAAACCGCTGGTGGACTGTTTGGTGGATGACTGATGTGGCACACCAACCCTTAGTGCTCAGTAGACTACACCTTCCTATTCAGTAGGCCTATTGCATTGCGGTCAAATTGTAGCCTATTACTTTAGCACATAGCAGACATGCGCAGGCTTACTATTACATTAGACATCTTTATTGTCAACTCACGTGGAAACTCATATTTTGCGTCACAGATAACATACACTTATGGACTCGAGGCTAATAATAAAATGTTTGGGTGAAAGTGCAAATAGTAGGCTAACAATTTATATATATCTTAAATAGAAGAAAATCCAGTCCTTAGTTAATTTAGTTACCTAAGCCTTTTCCACATGTTGAGTGCAGTCTAATGATTCGGCTATGGGGAGGCTACTCAAAAAAGACGTTTAACTGGAAAGACGGCCTAGGCTCGTTCTTTTATGATTAGGAAGCACCGTTATCCCTGTGAGCTTTTCGCACCGTTATCCAGGCATAAGGATGAGGATGCATAAGGATGAACCATGTCTTTTTCCTAGATAATGTGGGAGTGGACCATGTAAATCTATCGCTGTATGTCTAGATTGGTGTGACTCGTTTGATGGGAACGACATTGGCGCTGTAGTGTAGAAAGTAAACAAATGGACCACCAGAGGGTGCTGTCTAGCTTATTCATTAAATTGAGTATTGCGGCAATGCACACTGACACAAAAGCGTTCAAAGCACGTTAAACAAAGTCGTTTGTTTTCGATTTATGGGCTTATAATAAATATAAATGCAGTAACTACAGAATGACTGTATTGAAATAAAACCAAAGCCTTGTTTGGTTAGATGGTCTTCTAAAATAATGTTATTTAGCTCGGATGAAGTCTCTATTGAACATCTTCATAATCGCAAATACTTTGGCTGTAGGCCTACAGTGAAAGACTCTGAATGTGTTGCTGCGTGGTATGGAATACTTAATATTGTAGGTTTAGGACAGCAAAACGGTCTCCAGGATGAGATAGGGAAACGCACCAGTGTGAGACCAATGAATATGTTCTCTAAACTAATTGCAATAAGAAAAATAATGACATTCTGGTAAGGCTAAGACGTAAAGCTTTATTTACGTCCTTTCATTAGAGTAGAACATCTT
>OMKX01001857.1:0-10836 GCA_900302425.1 Brosme brosme
TGAGTTATTTGATGCAATGCAAGAACTGGATAACATGACGTGGAATGATGGACAGGGTAGGTCATGCAGGTGTGTGTGCAAACCTAAATGTCCATATCCCACCACTCCTATCCTCAGCGTAGGGTAGCTGGTAGCCATGCCCTTCACCTAACGAAAAACAAAAGAAACAGGCCAATCAGAGAGCAGAACGTTGACAATCGTAACGTGGAATGTTTACATCCAATATCAGCATGTTTGGTGAATCTATTTTCATTAAAAAAAAAAAAAAAAGCACAGAAAAAACAAATAGTGCATTTCAGTGTGTTTGTCAGGAAACATTTAAGATACAGCTGACACTTGTAGACCGGTTTTAGCGTGTAGAAAAGGCATCCACTACTAGTCAATTGCACCCGCTACTTTCAGTTTTGCAAAGTGCTGAATCCAAACGCAACCGCTAACGCAGCTACGTAAACATACAATTAGCCAGCTAGCTTCTAATCAGCCAATTGTGAACCACATGCGTATCAGCCTAAATGTGCTAGTCCTTGGATCTTTAAACTTTAACCTTCACTTCATGTCATCTAGCCGCACGATGTTCAAGACACAGCCCTCAATATCGCTCATTTATGGCTTCACTCACAGGTAGATTCGGCAGATCGAAGCGTGGTCTCTCTCAACTTCTCTAGCCGCCACTGTACAACTAACGACCCCTGCCCTCACTCAGAGAAGTGGGTGTGCGCCGTTCAAAGTTCAACTAAGGAAACATAAAGTTAACAAACATGATCCATTGCAACATGGTTGCAACTCTGGTCGCAATGGATTCCTGTGTCCATCAATATTAAACTGTTGTTTCTGTGTTCCAGTGTATTCCCGTTATAATTAGGATTGCATGTGTACCTGTTGTGCTTGTGCGTGTATTGTGTCATTCAAGAAACAACTGACATATATTGCTTTTGTGATCTGCAAGGCTTTGGAGGAGGAATCCAACACAGCAAGGACCTTAGACAAGTGTTCATATCATTCCCTTCAGAGATGGTGAGGCTTGATCTGTCTTGTACATATCATGAATTGTGTCACCTTCCAAATGCATTTCAAATAATTGTTCTAAATGTGTAAATGTGCGTCCCTAATCAGTTAATTGCCCAATAACAAACAGTAAATAAAGACATGTATACATATGTCGTTATATATATAATGACATATGTATACATGTCTTTATTTACTGTTTATATATGTATACGATATATATACATATATATATATATATACACACACACACACAAACACACACACACACACACACACACACACACACACACACACACACACACACACACACACACATACACATACACACACACGATTAACTTGCTATCTGCTCAGGTAAACTTCGGTCTTGGGGCGGTGATGTCACGGCTGCAGTGGTCAAAGTGCACAGATTGGGATGTGAAAACGGAGAACCCAGGGAGCCCAGTGAGAATCCATAGGCCCCCCAGCGGATGGGTCGGTCTGAAGTTCACAGCTCTATCAGACGGCAGCAGAGAGAGGAGGGACAGAGAGGGACAGCAGTCAAACAACGAGTACGTATTACTGATGAGTTTAAGTTCAGCACAGTGGTCCTCATCTTAACAAGACTGTAGCGCAACGACAGTGGGGCCAGGTAAGACATTAAATAGCAGCTTGAGAAGATGGACATCCTGGAGACGCATGCCTACGACCGGAGACAGCAGCGAAAAATGGTGAGACAACTTTCAACCCTGCTCAGCCTTACACAGTAACCCAAGGCATATTAAGAAGTGTGTGTTTGTGCAACGATAATGGCAAGATGAGGCATTCTTATTTTAATAATTCAATTTTATCATGAAAACATTTTCACACATAGTTCTGTCTCCTGAACTTCACAAACCATGATGCCATTGATGATTTCATTTATGCTGTCCCTGTCTCTCTTTAACCCCCTCTTTCTCTCCCTTCTCCTCCTCCCTCCTCCCCAGTCCTGTGCTCTGTTGCTATCGCTCTCGCCGTTCTTCTTGGCGTCAGCCGCCTACCTCTTCCTGTGGTCCCATGACTCCTCCCCCCCCTCAATCATCATTGCGGGGTTCAAAGCGGCGCCCGTGCTCCTATTGGCTGCCGTGGTGCTTGGCTGGAACGGGTGGAAGAGCCTGGTGGGTGTGGCCGGGGGCCTGCTGCTGTCGGCCGCGGGGGACTGCTGCCTCGTGTGGCCAGAGCTCTTCATCCACGGTGAGAGAGGGCCGGCGCGCGGAGATCATTAGCCGTGTGAGGCCATCCAGATATTCGAGTTGTCGCCTCGCACTGATTTCAGTTTGGCCATGGCTGAGCAGCATTTGAATCCGGATAAAACCGATATCATTGCTCCGTCGTTTTTTTCACATTTTCGCGGGGGTCGTGTTTTTTAAAAACTGTAAATTGCCATGCTCCTTGCCTCGTCATGACCTGAAACTCCCTCCTACGAGCGCTGATTGGTCCTTTCATTTTGCAATTTTTGGGAGGAGCTTTATGGCTCGAGGCCAGACTGGTCTGCAGAGAGGAATATAATGTGAACTGGCGAGATGGGGAAGGCCTCACGAGGCTAGGAGATCAAACATCGATGGTAGAGATGCGCGGCGGCCGTAGAGGCGCTGTGGGGAGATAGATGATGGGGACAAGGTCCAGTGCTGGAGGGGTTGTTTCGTCCTTTTTTTAGTTGTTCGATTCACCCTGTTACGTTGACAAATAATGACAAGGACAATATTGAGATGATGGTAATAAGTTAAGACAAAAAAGGGAAATAGGTTAGGTAAATAGGTAAAAGCTATGGCTCGCAAATCAGACATTAGATTGAAATTTAAAGTCTGGTGGGAGACGAGCTCTGATCTGGGTGAACCGGGCGTTTCTCTTTGTTTCGACCAATCATGTTGCTGTAGGTGGGGATCTGTAAGCGCGTCATTGGCTTCACAAAATCAGCCAGCAGTATTAAACTGTAAAAAAAAAGAAGGTCTTTAAAAATTTCAAACCAACACCGTGTAGACTGGCCACTATAGAAATACAAAAGTGGAAACAAAGCGTAACTCCACCCCTTGCACTTATTGGTTTCCGGTCCAGGCTCGGTGCTTTCGCCCCCAAGAAGTTCTGCTATATCATAGTAGAACTAATGGATCCGAGGGAACAGTGGAATAAATAAATTCTTGTATTTCTTATTCTACTAAGATTTGAAAGAAAGATTGAAGAATGCAATTTTGGACATGCATGCATTATCTTTAATTTCATTCAGGACAACCCTGATATGGCAGATCATTTATCATAATTTATAACCTGTAGCTGGAATATTACAAAAGCTTTCATCTGGTGTTTTTTTCTACGTCACAGATTAAATGTAGGCTAATCCCATTCAATTAACCTATATTCCGGAACCAAGTTCTCCAAGCAGACCTTTTGTTTACTTTTGGGTTTAATTGGGTCAGTAAGGCCAACTTGACACATTTGATTTGGTCACAACATGTCCTCTGTCCCTTTGTTTCAGGGATGGGTGCGTTCGCCGCGGCACATCTTCTGTTCTCACTGGCCTTCCTCACCGCCCGCTACGTGCCGCGTCACAGCTCTTCCTCACTAAGGGTCCTCCTCTACATCGTCGTGTTTGGTCTAGGAGCTGCCTTCTACATCTACATCTACCCGTTCCTACAGAAAGCCCCCGACTCGGCACTCCTAACCCCCGGCGTGGGCGTCTACGTGGGTCTGCTCACCCTCATGGCAAACCTAGCGCTCAGAACCGGCCAGGCTGTGACCATATTAGGGAGTGTGTCCTTCCTGGTCTCCGACAGCGTGCTGGCGCTACAGATGTTTAAGGTGTGCGCGGCGATGGAACACGGCCATGCGGTCGTCATGGTTACGTATTACCTGGCGCAGATGCTGATCGCCATGGGTGACGTGTTGGCGGTGGAAGACCAGGATGACTTTTCAAAATGGAAGAGGTCTTAGTTTGGTGTTTGAGACAATCCAGATGTTCACCTTTGAATGGTTGTGTTTCAAAACACGTCATCAGGAAAAAGTGGATCACAAATCTAAAGACTATAAAAGGAATTGTTTATTCCTTTATTCATTCCTGTGTTTATTCCTGCACTGTCCTTGATAGAGATGTCGAAATATATATTTTTTAAATCACTGAACCTTAGTGCTTTTGTGATCGGCCCATGTTTCCAATTAAGGAAATCTCCATCAAAAGTTATTTTTTTCACCAGACATCTGCCGTCTTATGTCAAACAAACACATTGGCTTTTTAAAACCTTTAATGTGATAGGATTGCCATGATGTCAACTGCGACTATATGAAACAACAGTAAACAAATTCTAGATTAATTTGTATTGGCACTGGATCTGTAAACCAAACTTTAATACCTTTTTACAGTGCCTGGTTGTTGTGTAACAAAACTTCATAAATTTAACTTTTTGGGATAATGTGCTTTAGTTGGAATGTATGACCTCACTTAATTATTAACTTTGCAATCTGCACAGATATCCTCCATATTGCCCTTGATCTGATGTGTCATGGTTGGTCAAAGTGCGTAGGTAATTATAAAGTGAAACCAGGTAGCCCCTTCATGATTCCAGGTAAGACGGAGAGATCCCTAGTGGAGGAAACCATCAAGTTGAGAGGAACAGCAAAATACTGGAGCACGATGACAAGGGGGCCAGATTCAATGGTGAAAGAGCTGCTTTCCCCATCAGGTCGTCAGGCCCTGACTTTGAGAAGATGGAAATTATGGAGATGAGCACCAAACTGCGGCAGAGACAACAGCAAAACATGGTATCTATGGAGAATACTTTCAACCTTCCATATGTTATGATCTCCTGTGTGTGTTTGTTAAGGAAAATCAGGCATTCCAGTTCAAATCATTTACCTTTTTAATCTTTAAATCATCCCATGAGTATCTTGCACTGCAAGCCACAAACTATGATGCCCGGGACTAAGGCTGCTGCCATCTCCCTGTCACTAGCATCCTGAGACCATCCAGACACGGTCTAGTACTAGTATATTACCACGAATAAACATTCATTTTAAGCTGTTGAGTGTGGGTGTTTTTCTCAATCAATATGTTCACGTATTACGTGCATCCCACCGGCACTACAGTTTGGATGTGCCTATAGAACCTATCCTGTCAGTCACATTGTTGTGTTAACAAAGGCACAAATGAAAAATACCTCAGAACAAAGTTCGGGCATATGTATGGATGTATGCAGTTCTCCCAACCTTTAGATGAATTACAAAGTTGAATCTTACCTGATTGCAAGCAACCTATATCAACATGTTGACTCATGTTGATATGAATCATATCCCCATCAGTTTACTACAGGATTTGGTCTGTTATTTGAAATGATTTGTGTTTCATATCCTCCTCTTTCCGTTCGTTTCATTGAGGGCTGCGTTCGCCGCAGCACACCCTGTTCTCACTGGCCTTCCTCACCGCCCCCTACGTGCCGAGTCAGCCCTCATCCCCCCTGCACTCCCCTCTGTACCTGATTGTCATCGGTCCGGGAGCTGCTTTCTACGTCTAAATCTCTCCGCTCCTACCGAAAGCCCCCGACTCGGTGCTCCTAACCCCTCGCGTGGGCTTCTACGTGGCAAACATATAGCGATCAGAACCGGCCAGGTGGCGACCATATTGGGCTTCATGTCCAAATAGATCCTCGGCACTTCAAATGGGAGTGGTGGTCAAATGCAAGCATTTACCTTTATAGGCTGGTAAACGATCAAGCGGGGAATAGAAAGGTTAAATAGAAGTCAAAACACTACGGAGCTTCCTTTTAGATTAAATTGTATTTTAGAATGGATATGTTAACCAATGCAATTTAATGACAGCATTTTAACGTTATGGGTTCGCATAAAATTGTATTTGTTTATTTAAACATAAACATAACTGGTCATTTGTGAACTTAACTCATTGCATTTACTTGTTACCTGATAACACGTTATGAGTGACTTAAGTGATAATTTTGATGAACTAATATGTTGACACAAATGGAACAAAGACAAAAAATAACAAAATATCAAGAAACTGGAAACCAAAAGTTACTTTAAATGTCTGATTCTACATCAACAGTCATTGGACTCTGCATTTGCAAAGTAAAGGGCCAAATTGAGCACAAGCTCAATAGGTTTATACATATGTCAAAGACACAAGACAGCCTCATTAGCAGTCCATAAAGGCATCCACAGAGGAGGAAAACTTGAATGAGTCTTCCGGGGTGCGTCTCTCTCGTCTTTGTGACTAGCGGATGTGGGAACTCTTTGGCCGGACCAACAAGCTAATGAGGTGTCAGCGATCCATTCCATTGTCGTCAGTCTGTTGCCCTTGGAAACATGTGGCCCGTAATCGCTTGCAGAAATCCAGTTCTTCCTGTAGTCAAAGGAAAAAATAGGCACTCGAGACTCACACTATTGACTTATTTCAAATGTTCTCGTTATGTGGGTCCACGTTAGCATTTAGAAATCAAACAGGAATTGCCACTCTATTCACAGACGATCTCTAGAAGGTAAAGAGTGATTTAGGATATTGTACACAACAAGTTATTCAGGTGTCTCCAGGATGTTCGACTCCCAGATGAAAGGCACTTGGTTATATCCCCAATGTTCGCAGTCTACCCTTCACATGCATCTGAAACTTCACTGCAAGTCTGCTCAATAATCAAATAAAAATAGATTTGACAGGGGTTGACCGGTAGTAGAGGAGTACCTGGCACTCTTCTCTTCCCTGGAGGTCTTTGGCTCTGTGCTTGAGTAGCTCATCCAGACCCAGAGAGGAGCTCCTGCAGTCCTTCAGCCCCTGGGGACAGTCCTCCACCAGACTGGAAACACAAAGGAGCAGTATTATCCAACAACCCTCAGATAAACACATGCCATTTGGTGGACGCTAATGCAAAGGGGCTTACAATACCCATACAGATGCACCCAGATGCATACATTTTTAGCAATTGAACCCCTAACCGTGGTTGTCTTAATGCCACACTGTCCTGGTTAGGCAGGGTAACTCATTTCTATATACAGATCAGGTTTGTTCCAATATCCCTTCTATACGGTCAATTCAAAAACAGAAGCTTTAGATTGATACATATAAATTGCTGCTGCCAGGATTGCCGCTGCTGATAGGCACTAGATTAGAGCTTGCCAATATGCCTCCTATCCGCCCTGCCCAATCTTACAATAAGTCTGTTTTAGTGTGTTGCGGTGACTGTGACTGGATGCCTGGACTCCCCCGACAGCTACCAGCCTGCTCACGGGCCACCTAATTTTTAGACTAAAGGATTTTTAAATCTTTGCTTGTATTACTACTATGTATGTCAATTATGGCACCCATTGCACTGCTTACCATCTCTGGAAAGAGGGATCACCTACTCTGCATTACTTCTCAAGATTTCTTCAATGCTAATTAAGGGAGTTTATTCTTGCCCTCTGGTGGGCTAGGGTTCGGGGGGTATCATAAATATATGGCCTCTTAAGCCCTTTGAGACTGAAAAAGTGATTAAGGGCTATACAAATGTAATTGAATTGAGACAACATACTTTTATGTGTTAAGAAAGAATAAATAAAATTGTAAACTACCAGTATGTTTCTTAGAACACTTGCATGGAATTGTGTACATAATTGTATGTGTAAGATTCTTGAAATGTGCATTGCAGTATCAGCACAGCCCAAATACTCTAATGCATTTTTTGTGAGATTGAGACTTTGTACGCGTTTCTCACCAGCAGAGAGCCCCGAGCACGTGTTCGTGGAAAGAGGAATGTGGCGACCGGAGCACGGACACCAGCTGTTCGGCCATGCCCATGGACAGAACTGTAGCTAGAAGAGAGCACGAAGGAAGCTTTAATGACAACCACAAACAAATTCACAACCACCCTATCCACTACTATTACCTGCCACTTGCTGTCTTACCCAATTGTTCTGAAATAACTCAAGGGAAACTAGGGAAGGGCTAGGGAAAATAATTTAAAAAACTGTCACTGTCAGTCTTTCTAGTTAGGGGTGCTAGGTGGGTGCCCCAGTGTAAAAGCTGAGGAGCATTGGCCCGTGCGTTGGTTGAACGTGTCCCCTGGGGCATGTCGGCTCCTACCTTTGTGTTCCGGGTGGGCCGTCAGAAGGTTGAGCAGCAGGAAGGCAGACTTGGTCCTCAGCCTCTCGTCTTCAGACTGCATGCCTCGCATTAGAACAGAGAAGCCGTCCTGAGAGGCAAACGCCTGGAGCCCCGCTTCCTGCTCTCTGACCAGACCTGGTTTGGGGGTGGGGGGGAGCGGTGTAAGTACTAAAGAAAGTTACCAAGCTACAGATGTAGCTTGGTAAGATACGGTTCATGGTTTGCCATACAGTTCACACATTCATACATACGATATTCAATTTCACACTCATCTGGGCCCATCTGGGCCGACCATTACAATTTACATTTACGTGATTTAGCAGACGGTTTTGTCCAAAGCGACTAATAACGGTTCATACACACATTCACACACCAAAGGTGGAGTCAACCATGCCATCTCGTCTAGCTAGGAGGAGCCGGGGTTCGAACTAGAAACCTTCCGGTTACAGGTAGACCCGCTCTACCTCCTGAGCTAAGTCGACCCCCTTTACACATTTACATGTGCGTTCTTTTCTATTCATTCATTCGGGGGGTCAAAGTTATATTACCACTGGTGTATGAATCAGATATGGACACCTGATACTTACATTCACAATAATATAACATAACTTGTACGCAGTCCATAGTTAGCCGACGCTATTCAATTAGCAAGATATGCTTCCAATCGGCCCTTTGTAGCGGCAGCACAGAACAAACGGTGGTGAAAGGCAGCAACAGGGTCTGTGTCCTTACATGAAATGGCGTAGAGGGCTTTCACTCGGACAGTGGGATGGGGGTCTGAGTCGGTCAGCTGGAGCAGCTTCGGGAGGGCGTCAATGGCGAGCAGGTGCAACTGAACTTCCGGCATGTTCTGGGCGCAGGACGCGAGCAGCTGGGCAGCACGCCACCTTACGCCGCTCTGCACGTGACCCATACACTGGGAGACGCACAGTTGAAGGCCCCCCAGGACCATCAGGTCTGCGGAACACATGACATGAGGAGTAGGATTACGCAGGGCCAACATGTGCACTTTTGTTATTTTTTTTTAGCTATTCAGCTTTTAGGCATCTTTGCTCATGGATGCCTACAGGCAGGCTGTGAATATTGGGGATCAAACCCAGTAACCTTTCGGCTGGGAGTGGAACAACCTAGTCACTACGCTATTCAGTTGTCTCTCTTCGTTCTTCGACTCACCTCTGGCATTGTCAAGATTCTCACAAAACTCAGACAGAATCTCAAGGGCCGTCTCCCTCTCGTCCTCTTCCTCCTCATCCCTCTGCCCCTCCTCTCCCTCACACTCTTTCGCGTTCATTCCATCTTTCTGCAAGACAGCCAAGCAACGCTTCATCTGCTCCACTTCATTCATCTGTCCCTTGGAAACCTCAGCCAGCGCCCCCCTCAACCACTCCTTCCTCTGTGTGTGGAAGGAAAGAGAGAGTTTAGAGAATTTAAATGTAAAACCCAAAAATTTAAATGTAAACATTATTGGCAGTATATGGTACAATTTCGAAACTATACATGATTGACCGTATACATTATACCCTACAACCAAGCGTCCAGGTAAAGTCCAGATGTCCAATCTCCCAACAATGTCCAGAGGAAATTATGAAACATTTCCAATACAGGGAACCACTGCAACGATCAGGTCTAACAATGTATCGAATAAAGAGATGCACTCAAACAATGGCAGTTTGATCACACAGCCTATGCAAACGTCTGAGTGGTCAATATTTACCTCCTCTGACATGGGTACGGCAGGGGCTTGTCCGTCGCCCGCAGCACCAGCCTCCACAGCCAACCGCAAGACCCCTTGGAGGTTGTGGGGATGTCTTCGGTTGTCCCCGCCTTCAGCCATTGCTGTAAAAAGTGAGATTAAAGTTGACATATGAGATAAATACAACAGTCACCATGTGGCGGGACGATCAGAGTATAAACAGGATCCTAAAATGTCAAGCAAAAATAATCTGAAAACAAATATTTTCCACTTCGAATATGAACATGTTTTTTTAAATAATTGCAAACATCTATGTTACAAGTATCCATCATTTGATCCTGTTAACATATGTGATTCATCAAGACGGTACTACCTTAACTGTCCAAACGCCATGTTTAGTAACTTACCTTTTAGGGTATGAGTTGAACAAATCGATGTACCGTCAATGTATTATATATAATGTGTACCAGTCGGCTCCCCCTTATAGCAAACCAGACAGATGAAAGTTGAACACACCAGAATGTTCCAGCTAACGCTAGTAGAAACTCGTGAACCACAAGGAGGCTGACATGTTGATTTTCTTTTACCGTAAAGCCTAGTGTAATCCCGATCAAAAAACCGTAACGAGTTTTGTTGGAGCGCAATCTTCAATGGTTATGAACAAATTAATATAATCATACTGACATACATTCTAGTAATAATTATTAACAATAATGACGCTGTGTAAATTGTGATCCTTGCTTTGATTTGATATGGCCCTAATGTGGCCAATAGAGTTGTGACGTTCACGAACGAACCGAATCTATTGAACGGCTCTTTAACATGAACGATGGGAACGGAGTCGCAGTGGTGAGCCGTTCATTTTCTTTTTCGTTCTTTTTTTAATTATTTATCGCTGTCACGCACACAGCATGCGCACACAAGCTCCTCCTCCTACTCCACTCACTTCGACACATTGTATACAAACATCCAAAATAGTGATCTCACTGTCAAAGCAGAGGGATATAGCACCACCTTGTGGAATGTTTACAATGAATGC
>OMKX01001860.1:8674-19213 GCA_900302425.1 Brosme brosme
AAAATAAAAAATGATCCTCCTCCTAACTCCTTTTTACTCCAGTTGATAGACGAGCAGATCCTGTGCGTTCACGGTGGCCTGTCTCCTGATATCAAGACCTTGGACCAGATCCGCACTATTGAACGCAACCAGGAGATTCCTCACAAGGGGGCCTTCTGTGACCTGGTCTGGTCCGACCCAGAGGACGTGGACACCTGGGCCATCAGTCCCCGAGGTGCTGGCTGGCTGTTTGGCTCCAAGGTCACGAACGAGGTAAAGGCCTACAACCGCACCATTTTTTGGTTTCAGATGCTAATGTGTGTAGTTTGTTTCCTGTCATTCATCGCTATGCACAGCCAAAGCCCACTTATTGAAATAAACTATTTCAAAAAGGTGTACCACTCTGCTGCACAAAATTGTTGCTCACATGCTGTCTGTTATTACTTGGTTGACATAGTGTCAACCAAGTATCAATAAACAACAAGTATTCAATAAACAAATGCATACAATTATTGAAGTGATCTATTCCTTCAGAGGAATAGATCATTTATTCAATACAACCGTAATACCGGATTATGATCTAAGCTGTTAAATGTATATCATCAAATGCATAAATTGACCTCAAATGTGTTAAAATATTAAAAAGAAATGTATATAATAATCCTTAATATTAATTAAAAATATATATATAATTCACATATTTATAAAATTTTCACAGATGGTACTTACATGGTTACTAAGTAATAGGATACAAAAACACATAACACAAAATTCACAAGTTTCATAGCTTCAATTTCATGGATTTCATGGCGACATACAATAAATTAATTTCCAACCCTCAAGATAAAAAATAAATAAATAATAAAATAAAAATAAAAAAACAGTAAAAAAGCAATTACAGGCCAATGACAAAAATCAAATACATTTGTTACCGTGGAACCGAACAATGAAGTTAGCTGCCTTCGCAGTTGTAGCTGTATTAGGTGGGGTCATTGTCCACCTTTATGTGGTCCCAAAACCCCTTAATATTAATAATAATAATACTTTGGCTATAAACAAACGGGCAGACTTGGGCTTACTTCATGAGCTGGAACAACAATTGCTGGCGGTTGCAGCATTAGTGTTAGAAATTGCCAATAAATTCTTTGACTGAAATGAATAAAGAAACCACACACAATGTAGACAAATTGTGCAATTGTCTGCTAATATAAAACCATTTCTTTATACTGGGACTTAATGCAAGCTTTGGGTTGAAGGGACTGGTTTTAAGTTTAAAAACAACAACAACCAACCTGTCCTTTGTATTTAAATGCTATCACAACCTCTTTCCCCTCCACAGTTTGTTCACATCAACAACTTAAAGCTCATCTGCCGCGCACATCAGCTCGTTCATGAGGGCTACAAGTTCATGTTCGATGAGAAGCTGGTCACGGTATGGTCCGCACCCAACTACTGCTACCGCTGTGGAAACATTGCTTCCATCATGGTGTTTAAGGACGTGAACAGGCGAGAGCCAAAGCTCTTCCGGGCTGTACCGGACTCTGAGCGGGTCATACCACCTCGAACAACAACCCCGTACTTTCTCTAATTTAGCAGACAATTAATTTTTTTCTCTATTCTCCAAAGCATTTATTTTTTTGGGTTATTTTTTCTGAAAGTAAACATGACCTCTGCCCAACCACATTATGTTGATTCAGCTCAGACCAAATTCATTTATATGCAACAGAGTTTAAATAACTGTTATGTAGCCATTGGGTCAATCCATCAGGTTTTCATATTTCTGAGGTTTCTTTTAGGCTGTGGTCAACACACAACAGGTTTCAATACAATAAAATGTCTCCCCTATTAAGGTACTTGTAATTCTTACTTACTAATTCTTAATTCATCTATTGGCTATATGCTAACAAAGATATTCATGGTATAATTTCTTTGTCAAACATTGGTTAACATTCAAGTGGAAATTTGAACTTGGAGTTACATAATCACTCCACATTATAAATTATTTTACAGTTTAGAGACATGCAAAGAAGAATTGTTTCTTGTTTTTGTGACCTCCATAATTTTACTGGTTAATTTGTTCGTGGCTTTTTAAGAACTTAGCATTAAGCAAAATGTGTCTTAAAAGGGAGGAAGTGTATTGCTATTATAACAATGTTTTTAGTAGTTGGGCAAAAAGGAAGAAACAAAGCTACTACAACATGCCTTCAAAATTTTAAGTTTTTTTCTTTTTATTTAATGTGTTCTTCTTGAGTCACTATAATCATATACAGATATTACTTTGATTCATTTTATTCACAAAATAAATCATACATGTACAGACAATTTATTTTCGAATTCCCTCTACTCTTTATCCCCCGTTTCTTTGTATAAACAGTTGTGTGCCTATGTATATCAACTTTTTATTTAACTTTATTGTATTTAGATTTTGAAAATACCATTGGGAAAGGTTAGCTGTAGTTAACTGCACAAATATCTTAGTATCGTATTTTATCTCAACATTATGTATTTGTAATAAACTGTTACTTAATTGAACTGGCAACTGCTGTATTCAGTTGATAGCGCTGAATATTTCAAATACTTATTTATTATAGCTTGCTCTTCAGGTATATGTCAAGTAAAAACACCCAAACTCAATAGTGTATGAATGATCAATTTATCAAATTAGTTTGCACAAATGACCACAATTATTTAAATAGAACAGATATTTGACTTATTTATGGTTAGCATATCGTTTGCTGCCTTTACTCTGTTCATTGGCATCATACTTTTTTTAATGTTCAGTCGATTTGAAGGACAATGCTTATAACTTTTTTACACCGCCATGTCATTGTCAAATCCATCCATCCCAGTACATAGTACATCTGATCTGTAATTAAGGGGAGTCACCAAGGTTGGTTTAGGGGGGACAATTTCCCTTTATCCTATTATAATGAATTTTGACCAGTTGTACATACACATCATTCTAAGTACTTTTTTAATCAGAATTTTTTTCAACTTGAAGATTACCAGATGAGGAAATAGACCAATATAGGCAAGTTGAAAATAGGCAAATATAGGCCCACATCAATTTGTGGCTTATTTTTGGGGTCTCTGGAGTATGTTTGTCAATGTCCCTTTTTTACTGTGATAAGTAGCCTATAGGGTGAATGAGTGGCTACATATTTACAAAAGCTGTTTGGAAAACATAGCTTTTTTCATTTAGCTATTAAAAAAGGCTATATACATGCACAAAAAGGCCTGTTTTAGTTAACTTCCACATAGAAATGAAAAATACACAAGATATCGAAATCGTGTAAAGGATTTATGTTGTATAGGTTAGCGGAGGTGGTATAGCCTATAATCGTCGAAAAATATATTTATGATTATTAACCATTATGTTGCACATTTTATAACAGCCTATGTCATGAAAATCCCGCTTTTCTGGTAAGCGTCCGAATAATGCATATAATACATGCATATAATAACATACTGTAGTGGAAACCAAGCGCCGTCAATTACTGCTTTATTTTAGATTTGCTATATGTGTCTGGCAGTTGAATGAATATTTTTTTGTCTATTTTTGTATTGATAATACGCTATGAAGAAACGTTGCGCAGTGTTACTGGCTCTCCAGAAACGTGTCTGTTAGGAAATTCCGAAGGTATGGATTTGGGATGGAGCCAACCGTACATTCTCCCGTCACGATTATCAATGGCTTGAGTCTGGCTTGCGTAAAACGACTCAACCCGGAAGCAGTTGGCCAGTTTGCGTGGAGTCTAGTGGAGATCCGAACAGTCTATGGTGGAGACTGGAGACCACCTCACAGTCATTCAACGGCAGCGGTCTTGGCTTTGACATTATCAGAGGACAATAATTGTATAAGGAAAAAGCATATGCATTTAGAGGATATCGACAATTCGTTATCCACCAAGGTTAACTATTTAGCCATAGAGTGGATTCCAAGAATGTTACACACCATCGGTAAAGCTCGGCGTAGCTTTTGTAAAATTTTCTGAGAAGGACCCGTTTCGGTTCGTTAACGTTAGCAGGCTAGCGAGGTAAGAATTTCAAAAGCAGACCCGGTTAAGATAGCAGATCCATTAGTAACTACATGACAAATATCCATTAGCTGTGTGCGGTCAATGATGTATGACCAGCGTTTTATTTTCTTTACTGCAGGTTGATTTCTGTGTTTCAGATTTATGTGCTTTTGATGCTGTCGAAGCTCAGGGACTGAGACAAAAAGAAAGTGAGATTCCAGTGCTGTCTCTTATTAATTATTGCATCCTGTGTTCACTATTGCTTAATTGGCTAACACTGCAGTACAAATGTAACGTTACAGCAAAATAGGCAAGGCTGATAGAGACGCGAGCAAACTAACCCATTCATTGTCATGCAATGAAGCTA
The DNA here is from genome assembly GCA_900302425.1 of Brosme brosme. Lineage (NCBI taxonomy): Eukaryota > Metazoa > Chordata > Actinopteri > Gadiformes > Lotidae > Brosme > Brosme brosme. The sequence goes on from OMKX01001860.1 coordinate 13,040, forward strand.
CTGGCAAATCCATTGTTATTCAAATCCAATCGACATTATAGAGATATTGTTGTAGTACTTTTGTATATTAAGTCGGAACATATTGTCCTATTTGGCAGAACTCTTTGTGGACAAAGTGTGTAGAAATCGGCTCAGCATTCACATAGACCGAAAAGATGAATGAATAATGAAAGGACATAGCCTACAACTGGACTGGACAATGTCCCTTATTGGTACGAACTACTTATATAAACAATCGTCGCCATAACTATGGTATCAGACACCTCTTCTCAGAAAGATATTAAACTAAAGTGCAAATTATTTTATTGTTTTGAGCATCTTTGGGGGTAATGTGATGTGTAACATGTCATTTGCAATCATCTTTGGTGACGTGGTTCAATCGGTCATTAAGAAACAAAACAAGATTTATTTTAAATCTGAATGTGATGTGTTAATGTAATTGTACAAATCCGTGAATGAGCAAAACCTCTTTATACTGGTAAAACCTGTTGGAATTCTGGTATATTTTTTAAGGACCCCGAACTGAAAAACGACAGTAAATGAGAAGCGGCAGCATTCACAATAAATACGAGGATGTGTGTGAGGGGGCGTGTTGGATACACGCATATCCTTTTTTTATATTGTGACTCATTGCTTTAAGCTCAGGGATGTATTCATACAATATCAGTACCGGACATAAGACTAAATATCCTTCATTTGAGACCTTGAGAATAATTTATTGTTAACTTTAATGTTTTCTTAACCAGTTCACAATGCTATATTGAAGTAAAATTAAGTAAAGTGAATTTCTCCACCTTCATCATATCGGTCTCACTAATATAACATCTCTCCAATAGTCCTATTATGTAATACCATCCAAATCTAGTCATGTTCCCGATGCCTAGGTATTTAAGATGAAACTATGGGGTTTCTTGACCTGATTGCATATCCACTTGAGCGGACGGCAAGTTAGAGCTACAGTGAAATTTGAAATCTAGGGCAGCTGAGGTCAACCTAAAAGAGGTGACAATGTGACGCACTTTTTCAGTCTTCTTTTCTATACTTTCTAGGCCTAATTAGGGCACCAACAATTTGGCATCCTGCCCTGCCTATATAGGGTTTATGAATGAATGCATGCCACTGTGCTTTCGGCATTAGACACTTATTGTCACACATTTACAGCTTCTATCCCATACATGGATTTGTACATACAAAAATGGTTAACACTTTACATTAAGGGTATATTAATTAACATTAGCTATGTCAGTAATAAGCATAGACTAACAGTTAATTAACAGTTACCTAATGTATCTAGTAATCATTTACTAATGGTGTTCATGTTAACTAATGTATACATTATTCAATAGGGTTAGGGTGAACCCTAACAACCTAATCCTAACCGCTATGCTAATGCTATATAATAATTCTTATGACTATCTTAGCTAATGATAATTAATGTACCCTTATTGTAAAGTGTTACCATAACATTCAAATATGTGATATGATTATAATTGTTATTATGTGAAGTTGCTATACGACTATTATGTTGATGTTTATAACATATAATAAGTAATTGCTGCTAATTGCTAAGCATCTGTTTTAATGTAATCATTGCAATGGAGTATAGGCAATAGAGTTCATGTTGTTTTCTCTTTCTATTTTGTCAGGTGTGAAAATTGACTGTCATGACTGGAGCTGAGGTTGAGGATGATATCCCGTTAGGAGAAAGGAAAACGGTCACAGATTTCTGCTATCTTTTGGACAAGTCCAAACAGCTCTTCAATGGACTTAGGTCGGTGTTACTTCCATAATTTTCATCTGCCATGCAAAAACGTCACGTCACTGAAAACCCATGGAAACAAAAATTGAAAGTCTTAACTTACTCAGAACGATATCAAGTGAGATAATTTTTGATAGACTTAAAAATAACAATAAATCAGCGTGAGGGTGTATATGTTTTTGAATTATAACAGCCATAATACAAATACATTTTTTGTATATTCCTCAAAATGTAATTGTTGATCTTACATTACATGTGAGAGTTATATTTCAGCCTTTATAAATGCTTTTACCCAAAGCATCCATTCCTTAGCATGGGTGTCCCCAGAAGGAAAGCAAACACCTAACCCTGGCAGCATTAAAGCTGTGCGCTACCAGTTGCGCTATGGGACTGCATGATCATTTAATGACCATGCAGATAATGATCATTAACATTTATTTGGTTGAATCACCAGAAAAATCGGAGGCTTTATTTGTTTGAACCCTCTGAATGTTTGAATAAGGTTTTATGAAAGAGTTGTAACCTAAGAGTTGTTGACTCTACTTTGTAGAGGTTTTTGTATACACGGTCACACAGAGAATATATAAATCAGAGCTTTGAAAATGTCTGGGTGACTTCAATAGGTTTATAGGTCTGTTCTATATTAAATTGTATTGTATTCACAGTATTCTGAATAGCATAATGAATAGCAGCATTCTGTAATTTGATTCGTCCTGTATTCCTATCTCGTTTGTTTTGTTACAGAGATCTCCCGCAATACGGCCACAAACAATGGCAGTCCTACTTCGGACGGACCTTTGATGTATACACAAAGTTGTGGAAATTTCAACAGCAACACAGGTCACTTTTAACTCATCATTTGTGGTTCTGTAGTCCTTTTCAATTTCTGTATTGTATGCCGGAAGTCATGCTCAAGGGGTCTGGTTTAAAAACGAAAACACAGTTAAACTCCACCCCCGTGCCCACCCATGAAAATTAGCACACTGCTTATAATAGACAGTTTTCCATGGAGTGGTTTCAGAGATTTGACTTAGTTTATGCACCCACTGTACCACTCTACTTCTATTCTATATATGTCACACTGATCAAAACTCTGGACCAGATTACAATTCTGATGGAGTAAGTAAAGCCAACTAAGTAAAAAAAGTAAACAGACTGAGAAGATATATGCAGATACAAATACATAGCTAAAACATCACGTTTAAACTACATTGAAAATAAACAAAATAGAAAGTATTTCTACTCAGATCAATAAAGGCAATCTGTCTAATAGTACCATATGAGAAAAATAAATACAAGATACATTACATTCCCCAGAAGGCTATCAAGTAATATAACTATATGACAATAATAAAAACATTCTCAAGTAACGATGGTTCCGTGGAGCTCAACCTTTCTATACTTTGTGAGCGTTTTTGTGACTTGAATTTCCTCATTCTCATTGTTTTGTCCTTAATGTTGGTCTATGGACAGGCAGGTCCTGGACAGTCGGTATGGCTTGAAGAGATGGCAGATTGGAGAGGTGGCGTCCAAAATCGGGCAGCTGTACTACCACTACTAGTAAGGAATCTGTAATGGCAAATTATTTATAACCCTATGTTGCCCGACTCAAAGCATTGTGATGTTTACAAGCAGTAGTGAAGGGGTACATCTCTAAAAACAAATCCCTATGCAAATATTTATTACTACTAGTATTACTTCATCGCACTGTAAAAATGTTAACATCGATTAGCCTGCGTAGGTACGCTGCGGTTCTCAACACCAGTGCATGCATTTTCGGTGATTTTGAGCCCAGTCCGCCAAAAGTCCCTAATCCAGTAACATCTGGTGCTCTTCATAATGTGAAGATGAAGTGTTGTACAAGGGAGCATACATGCAACCTTCCTGAGCTACTCTATCAAGAGTAAACACCAAGTTGGTCGTCGGCAAATTGCATGCAATAGCAGCCTTAAACTTAACTATACAAAACCTTTGCTTGAACTAACTAACTCTGTAATCTCATTCTTCACTTTCTTCATGTTCCTTCACTAATCCACTCATTTAGTTCCTTTAGATAGGGAACAAAGAGTAGTCACTGGGTTTTTTGTTCATACATTACATATTTTCATACAGAAGTACCTTTTTGTATCCTTCTTGGTATTTCAAACAAATCAGACTTATTCATCATATTATGTCATCCCAAATATCAGTCCAGATGGGTTTGCTTTAGAATGTCTATCAGTTTTTTTTAATTCACTTGTGAATTCAAAACCAACCATTCCACAAATAAAAGCAAGCATTTCTCTCCCCAATCTTGCTTGGCAGCCTTCGTACCTCAGAAACAAGTTACCTGAATGAGGCGTTTTCATTCTACTCCGCCATCCGTCAGCGCTCCTATTACTTTCAGGTCAACAAAGAAGACCGGTAAGTTCCACACGTGGAAACAAATGCCAAACAGAAATTCACTTGGATTTGCCTTCTATTTTATATTATACCAATATGTACGTTGCTATTTCCCCATACCAACACTACAGTGGCCCTTAGAACTCAACGCACTGCAACTTAAGAATACACATGCCAGTAGACAAAACACTAGCAAATTAAGAAAGCATCTTCTTAAATTTGACAACACACGCGCAGCATTTAGAAGAATCACTGTGAATTCACTGCAAACACCAGACTTGGTAACAGTTCTGTTGTCATTGGGTGTACATACGGCGTGTTTCTGTAATGTCCTGTGCGGTCCTAATTTGCACGTTTAGCGCGTTTACCAAATGCTGTGCATGTGTTGTCAGATTGATGACGATTTTTTTATGTTTTTTTTGCTTGTGTTTTATCAATTGTCAAGTGCTTTCTTAAGTTGCAGTGCGTTGAGCTCTCAGGCCAACCGTACAACAACAAAAAAAGTATTCTTACATGCACAGCCACAGTCAGAGCACTGTGTTAAAGTGAGACTGCACCAGCAGGGCTCATTCAAATGGCATCTGATTCCACTGGCGTTACTCACAGGCTGCCTAATGACTCGAGTTGTCATCACAGTTGTCACTAATGACTCAAGGTGTCACTGACCACATTGCGATCACAGGATTCTCTATGAACATTTTTGGGCCCATCGTTATAGAATTTAGAACATATGAATCTGTAATATATTGGTTCTTCGTAACAATTCCAAAGCAGATTCAAATTTGGTATTTGTGCATTAAACACAATGTATTACTTAAGCAATTAATTACTTAAGCAAAAAGGCTGTGGTTGACAGTGATTTCAGAACATCTAGGGGGTATTGAGGGATTCCACCGGCCTCAAGTGTCTTAATGCTTTTATAAAACGGTTGCTAAAACAGTTACTATAGACTACCTAGTAAGATTAAAAAAATAAATAAACACACAGCAACATTATATGCAATAATAATTTATTGAATACAAATCATCATTCTTCCGCCAAGCGATATAGTTCTTCAAGATGGCAAAATGGTTGCCAAGCAACACAGGCTAGTATACTTTGATTGGCAGTGCATTAATCATTAAAATGACTTGTTATGTGGTCACAGGTGTGTGTTTTATAGAACATTTTACAAACTGTGAATAGATATTATTAGTCACTTTCATCCCTAATACTATTGGGTTTTTATCGTTTTATAAGCTGGAATTAAAATATTATTTTGCCTTGAGCATAATATTGAGTTGTACAGAGCAACATCCGGGCAATAGTTCTATTTAACCGTTGTTGCTAATGTTGGATTTCTAGTACATTGATTTCAACTATTTAAAGGCAAAAGTGTCCCGTTATTGAAAAAGAATGCACACCCTTGTGACGTTATGAACCAATCAGGATCAAATATTAACAATGCTGTGGTATAAACATGAAAACCACAGCTCTCAATGTCATTTTTTATGTCAAGCCCTGCTTGGGTTCATTGTATTTTTCATAAATTGATTATTCATAACTTCAGCTGGAGTCAATTATTCCTGACTACGGTAAAGTAGACAATCCACCACTGCTGGGAGGGAGGAAGCCATTGTTTCTGCCAGTGTCACCAGACACCGCGCTTACATTTACATTTACATTTACATTTAGGGCATTTAGCAGACGCTTTTATCCAAAGCGACTTACAATAAGTACATTTGTCATAAGAAGTGCAACAATATATCGCTGTCGGTACAGTAAGGATGTTCATAGAACCAAGTGCAGTACAACAATCGATAGGCTAACCCATTCCCCGTGTTACAGCAATGATAGCAGCTAAAGCAGTTGCTACACAGTTAAGTACTATAATACAATACAACACAATACAATACAATGTACAATGGTGGCCAGAAGGGGGAGGGTGGCTATGCAGAGTCCAGGTGAACTCTGAACAGGTGAGTCTTGAGTCTTTTTCGGAAGATAGTGAGCGACTCTGCGGTCCTGAGAACGGCAGGGAGCTCGTTCCACCT
>OMKX01001876.1:0-10572 GCA_900302425.1 Brosme brosme
AGCGATAATAGAAGCTATCCACCCACCATTACCTACAACTCAATCACTCGTCAGATTTATTATTATGAAATCAATTGGATTGGTGGAAAAAAAGGCAATACAAAAATAACATTTTGTGTGAAAAGGACCTGCCGCAGCACATACAACCAAGCTCTAACATACTGCATTCATGTGTGAGATGTCTTTGCTCACGCTGCCTTGTTTGGCCCTGGCTGTGCTGTCGACACCTTTAAAAACAAAGTGTTTATTTGCGCGGTATAGCCAGGGATAAGGCAGCACATATTTGCAGCATGGACACATCTCTACTTCCTTTGTCCCTCAAGGTTACACAGGCCCACGCACAGCCAAACAGGACCGGGGCACCTGTCGGCCTCAAACCGCCGGCCCCCCGCCGCCCCGCCGACGCACCGCCTCCACCAAGGACTCCGTCAGAGGAGGAGACGGTCCCGGGTACAGGGCGGACCGCGAGGGATCATTCCAGAGGATCAAGTGAACGCGGTTCAATCCCTGTTACAGACCCTGCGGCGTTCCCAGACGAAGGTCTGGCCCATGGGCAGGGCACCCCAGGGTGTCGCGGGTCCCATGCCATCCAACATCCAGGCGCGTCAGCTGTTGAAACAGAGGAGGGGTTGGACGTACCGCTGGAGGGTAAGGTTAAGGGGCCCCAGGCGGGTACATTGCTAGTATGTGAGGAGCATCGGGCTCTGGGCCAGAGGAAAGGCCAGATGGAAGGAGATGTTGTTGCCCTGAAGGGAATTGAAAAAGCACAAATAGGAGCCACTCCAGATGGGAGCCAAAAAGAAACTGTTTCCACTACACACGCAGGTGTTTCTGGAATTAAAAATGAACCTGTGTTAAAATCCACAGTTGAGACCCATCCAATAATGAACAAAACAAACATAACTGGTTATGACAGCCGCAATCAACCAGTTACAATGGAGCTGAGAAGTATAAATGTCCCGGACACAAACGCACCTGAACAACAAATGAACCCCCTTAAAGAACCCCACACACCTGGACCTAAGGTTCTTTCAGTAGCTGAAATGATGAGATCTCAGATCAAGGCCCTTGACTCCACAATGTCAAATCCATTCACAGATGAGACAAATTCAGCGACACCTGAGTCCATTGCCTCCACTCCACTTTCTGCTTCATCAACCGAAAAAGAAGCAGCTTCAGAGACGGTTCCAGACTTTAGAGAAGAACCTAAAAAGGTACATGTTATGGAGAGGGCATTAGCAATTGCAGTAGAAGAGAAAATAGAGACGAAGCCCCCGGAACAACCCGCAAAACCAACTGCCCCTCCTACTGAAGCTGTAGCCTCTGTTAACACCCCTCCACACAGAGAAGACGGTGCAGCGGTACAGGATTTGGAGAGGACAGGTGAAATAGAACAGAGAGTAGAGGCAATACCTGTTTCTACTCCTGCGGTACTAGAGACAACGGAAAAACAGCTTGGATTCCAAGCTACACTAAATCCTACAGAGTGTACACCAGAGCAACCCCAGACACCCACTGGCCCGACCACTGAAGCTCTAACCTCTTTCACTAGAGGAGAAGACATTGGGAAGGGACTGGATGTGGGGAGGACAATGGAAATAGAAATGGAACCGACAATTGACCCAAATTCTGTTTCTACGCCTGAGGTACCAGAAGCCACGGAGAAACTGTTTGAATTACCGCCCAGAATTCATCAACAAACAACAACAGAGTGTGCGGCAGACCCGGCCCTGACCCCCACTGCTCCAACCTCTGAAGCTGTCCTCTCTTTCAGCATCCCTCCCATAACTGTGAGTGACACAGAGAGCATCGCAGACACTGGAAACACTGATGGTGGCATGGAAAATGACGGCATGATGGACACAGGCCATGAATGTGGAACAACATCTCCAGTTTCATTAGGAGATCGTCCTGATGCCCCGCCTGCTGCCGCTACCGATGACAATTCCACAATGACATGTTCTTCTGATGCTTCTCCGGGGGAAGGGAACTACAAAGCACTCACAGATTCAAACTCATCTGTTATCATGACTCAGGAACCTAGGAAGTCTCTCTCAAGTGTGGAGACAGGAAATGACACTGTAGAGTTGTGTTGTACAGAAGACAGTGAGAAAATGAGTCCTTCCTTAGAACGTCACAGTCCAAAACACTTACATAGTACTGATGAAGGATTGAAAGAGATCCAACATCCAGAACTTAAACTCAACAGTGAAAGTAATTTGGAAAACATGCCTATACTTTCTACAACATGTGTTGATGCACAGAAGACAGCTGAGCTAAATAGAAGCAGTGTAGAGACCAAACAAGGGATTGACTTTCAGCAGGAGGGGCACCTCTCCATCATTGAGCCATCAACAACGGGGATAGCCCCTCCGATGTCTTCTTCGAACGGTGAAGCCCCCCTACAGGAGGTCAGGAGCGATGCCCTGACCTTCTCTTCCGCTACCCCAAAGGAACTGGCCTTGGGAGCGCGACGCAAAATCCTCATCCCCAAATCCAAAACGGTGGAGGACAATCCGACCAGCCCAACAGCCGTCGATAGCGAGCTTCAGAGCGAGGAAGTTCTCCCAAAGACCAGCAAGGCGCCCCCGGGTGCTGCGACTCTCTCCGTACCCCCTGGTCCGTCTCAACAGTCCCTCTTAGCTGTTGACCCCAGCGGCCAGCGGACCCCTCCAGTGAGGAGGCGGTCTCCGCTGTTGAGCAGGAAGGCAGTGGCTCAGGAGACCCCAGCAGCAGGAAAGGAGCAGCAGCCCCAGACCCCCAGGAGTGAGGAGAAGTCTGCGGAGAAGGAAAAGCACAACCCGTTCAAAGGTAAAACGCTTCATTCAAAACACCCTCAGGTAACCTTTCTCTACCTCACCTTTCTTTAATTAGTCATGTTTGATGAGTAGGTTGGCAGTGTTTGTCGACGGAAGCATCTCTGATATGAGACCCAGACAAGTCCAGTTATCAGTATAATATACACAGCGGTATGCATCCCTCGGCTGTGTATAGCAGTCACTCATATTATAATTAAATTATTTCATTTAATTAAATAAGCCACATTTAGCTAGTGCAGCTTTCTTTGGCCAGGTGTCACTGGAACCCAGACAGCAGGAGCCCCCTGCTTGTTAGTTTTGGCACAGCCGCTACCAACGCCAGGATATGGACGAGACATGGATAGGATTCCCTCTGTGATTTTTAGGAGAGCGCAGAATGTGAAACACAGTAAGGTTCAGATGTAACGCGTCATGGGGGGGGTCTGAATTCCCCTTTTAGCTCCTCAGGTCATCCGTAAGATTAGAGGTGAGAGCTTCTCTGATGCCTCGGGACACCTGAAGCTGTGGTGCCAGTTCTTCAACGTCCTGAGCGACTCTGTTATCAGCTGGTACAGGGACGATGTGGAGGTAGCCCAGGTGAAACGAAGGTGAGTCCGTAAAAGTTTTTTTTCACAGAACCATTTGAATTTATCATTTAGAAGAAGCCCATTAATAATGTTTTACACACATGTATTTCTACGAAACTAATTTTTTTACTGACTTTGGATATAAGGGGATTGGCAAAATGACGATGAATGTTAATTTCTGTTTGTTTGTTTACAGTGCGGGAGATGAGACCCCAGTGAACCTTGCCATCGTCCAAGCATCGAAGAAAGACTGCGGGGTTTACGGGTGCAAGATCACTAATGACCATGGCACCGACCTCACTGACCTCCTACTGAGTGCAGAGAGTAAGTATTACACCACGGTACTGTTATAGTATTGATAATGATGATCAAACAGTACAGTACAGTATGTACAGTATGAATAGCACCTAACAGCTGCAGCGGGGTGAACGGTGTCTCTTTGTTTTGCAGTCCTTGGGGCGATGCGGCTGCGTGAGGACCTTGGTGGTAAGATTGATTTGTTTTTGTCTTATTTTGGCAACTTTTTCACTTCAGACATCACTTAAGCTAGTTTTCCTTGCACTTTATATCCATGTATATATAGAGCATGAACACTGCAAGGATCCAGGGTTTGATTCCCACTGTGCCCTAATAATGCATGCACAGAAATTTGTCCACCACTTTTATTTATTTACTCAATATTTGTTACAACCATTTGAAATAATGTATGACAATGTGTACCCATGGTAATGCTGTCTTTTACGAAACATATATAAAGAGGCGCTTCAATACAAAACGGAAAAAAACATAGAGTGTGGAAAAGACAAATAGAAAACAGAGTGCAGGTTTCATTGAGCCCTTTTTGAATGCATTGGAGGTATCTCTACACCGCTCACACTCTGACCCCGTGTTCTGTGTAGTGGGAGAGGAGATCGAGATGACTCCGCTCCTGTTGAATAAGGGCGTCGCCGACAGCGGTGTCTGGGGCAGCAAGTTCTTTGGGCGTGTCATGGTGCAGGAGTCTCATATTGGAGGGGGCTGTTCCCGCAAAACCTGGAGAGCCAAGGTGGTCTACGGTCTGGAGCCCGTGTTTGAGTCCGGCACCACTTGTGTGATTAAAATGTGCAACCGGATCGCCTATGGAGGCAAAGGAGAGGCCCAACTCACAGAGAGGAATGTGGAAATGGAGAGACAGGCAAGTACACCGTAACAATGACAATGTGAATTCTCATAAGTGTAGAGGCACACAATGAGAATGTGATCTCTGATTGGTGGAGAGGTACATAATGACGGTGTGATTTGTGATTGGTGGAGAGGTACATAATGACGGTGTGATTTGTGATTGGTGGAGAGGTGCACAATAACAATGATGACGTGAATTCTGAGGTGGACCCGATTGTGTTGTATTTTTTTACCATATGTTTCATATAGTTTAGTATTTTTTGCTCTTACACAACTAACATATAGTTTATTAATAAAGAAATCAATTAATTACGTTTCAGTATCACTGAGATGGGAAAGTAACACAAAGATATTCTCGTTTGTGATATATTTATCTTTGCAGTTTTTATCTTCCATTTTGTACAAAAACAGAGATGTAGAATTCAGAGTCTGGCCCGGGAATATTGTAAGATCTTCTCCGCGGAGTCAAGAGTGATCGAAAACTTTGGCCCGTGTCTTGAGTGAGTACGGGACTCGGATCGCCTCATGAATAAACACCATAATGCGTGTTTACATTCCAACCACATCCTTCCTTACTCGGTTGTCCCAGGGTCATTCCGGTGTACCTGATGTACCGGCCAGCCAACACCGTACCCTACGCCACAGTGGAGGCCGACCTGAAGGGGGTCTACCTGAAGTACTGTAAGCTAAGTGCCGGGGTCGGGCTAGTCTCCAGGACTGGGTCTGAGGTGGAGCTGAAGTGCTGTGCTCTGCAGCACTGGATCCACCAGTGGACCAACGGGAACCTGCTTCTCACTCAGCTGGAGGGTAGGACATTGAGCTTAGGGCTCCTCATCGTTTCAACTCAGTAGACCGTAGGGCGGGCACTGTTGGGTTGAATGGCTGCAAACCAGTGTTTCTCCCCTCTAGTGTTATCATTAGTTTATTCTGTGGGAGTACAATTGTGCTAAACTTGAAAATATGTTGACTCCTTCTTACGAGGGTTATGTATCATACAATAACATCAACCAATTGAAACTTAAATATATATATTTTTGTGATATATGATATTTGATTATTTTGCAGGTGTGGACAATAAACTCACCAATGTTGGATTTTCAGTCAAATCAACTGGGTTGGTATACATGCTAATCCCCTACAAAATACACACGTTGACAGCATTCCACATACTTACAAAAACCAGCAAAGCTTCATCAAGTGATGTTTTATTTGTGGTAATGTTTGATTTACATTTTTTTGGTGGCTAATGCTAATATCCTACCAGATGACATCGCTGGCTTTTGCCAATATAATATCCTAGCAGATGACATTCAGTGTTGTTGTTTCTCCCGCAGGTATCAAGGCCTGTCAGCCGTTGGGAACCCGGACATCTTGGAGCAGTTTGTGTCCCAGCACCAGTGTAACTACTACTGTGGCCTGCTGGGCCTGAGGTCCCTGAAGACCACAGACTCTCTGCAGACGCCATCCTCAAAGTCCAGGGGCTCCAAAAGCCCCTTGCTGCAACGCAAGACGGCGGCTGGCACACACAGCCCTGGGACGGCCAGGAGGGCTGCCCTCAGCCCCCGGCTACCCAGGAAGGCTGACGGGGAACAGGATCGGAGCAAAAGTCCTATGAATCCAAAAGAGGATATCCCCTCAAACATAACGAGTTAATAACAGCCTCATCCGTGTCTCTCATCTCTCAGGCAAATCCCTGGAGATCCCAATGTGAGGAACCTGAAGTGGTGGTTGTGAAGAAGAGAACCAGAACGCAGGCCAGTAGGGTGGTGGATGTGTGGGTGCAAAGCCCTACCGCTAGGGAGAGGGGGTGCACCCGTTTCCTTGAGCTTTGTCGCCCCTTTAGAGAGGAGAGAGGAGAATAATTAACTCATTAAGGATGTTTACTAAACCTGCGTACGTTATTGGCACTCAAACGACATTTAAAATGATCACCAGAAAACAACACAAAAATATGGCATTGATTGTTATCCTGATTTCACCAAAGTTCAATAAAAAGAATTGCAATTCACATGTAGTAAGTAAAATGTCAAACTATCAATTAAAATTAAGATGCTTTCGGAACCTCCTACTTTTGTTTGATGAGAAGTGCTTTCTACATCAGGGGTGCAGTCTCTGGAACCTCCATTTAATTCACATGAGAACACAGATCAAGTATATTACACTCCAAACAATTCAGATAGAGACAATATAATTGAATTGAATAAGACTCCCAGCATTGGGAGTCTACACAATATTGACTACCTCTGATATAGAAATTAAAATGCTAAATATATGGATTCATCCCATATGTCTATATGAAGAAACACATACAGCATTGTTTCCCTCCTTGTTTTCAATTTCCAATATTTGTGTTTATTTATATATAAATCACTTATGCAGAGACTGCTTTCTCTAAAATCTCACCTTGGTCATCTCGATTAAACACCTGAATCATGAATGAACAAATATGTTTGACCGTTAATGGCAGAAGACAATACGCTATCGATAATGTCTCCCCTGTGTCAGCTGTGATGACGTTTTAGCAAACGAAAAGCGTCACAAGCTGTTACCAGTGGAAGAGAAAGCATGACAGTTGAACCTGACTTCAACCGGAAGGCTAAGGCTTTAATTACGCTCATTTTCAATCACTCCTCCTGACACATCTGGAGTTGACATTCGAGATATTGGAAGACAAATGAAAAAGCTGTAGAGTAGGGCTTGAGACTTTGATGTTATCGCTGCTAAACCCGAATATTTTGTTTCTATTAAATGGTTCTGTGCAATGCTTGAATATGTTTTTTATCATGAATCAACCAAACTAAATCCAGGACTGTTGGTTACTCATTTCAGCTATTTTACACAGTTACCATCTTTAATGATACATGATTGATTTTTCATTCCTCCAAAATAATAACAATTATGGACAATTTGAAGATAGAGCAAACTATTACCTTGGTTGGTCAGATTAAAATGTGTGTACATTCAAGTTAGCTGAATGTACATTTGGTCCAAAGACATACACGTTCTTTTGTACGGAAATACCACATCATCTGAAGCTCCATCTCCGTTGACACAGTCAGTATGAATGTAAAACACATTTGGATGAACGGATACAAAGAATCCAAATGAGACATTCTGTAGTAATCTGTACAGATCCGTTCAATGCGTAAGAGGAAAACTAATGACTGAATCAGGAAAAAAATAGAGAGGGGGTTATGCATTGTGCAAGCTCTTCACGTCTTGATAGGCAGCTCTGGTCAGATGTAATGAAGAGCTCTGAATGTGTTTAATGGGAGCAAACTGAGAATTAACACTCATGTCATACAGTAGCCAGTTGTCTAATGGAAGATATGTTACATGTGCAGCTTGGCTTTAAATAAGCGCTGTAATTTAATGAAGGAAAGAGAAGTCCAAGGGCCTTCAGTGGTATTAGGCTACATCAGGATTGTCATCTATTTAAGGTACCAACCTTTTAAAAATGCTATTTATAAGAAATAAAGTTTTGATTATTTATTTTTAACTTGCAAGTGACCTTTTAAATCCGATCATGTATCTGCCTTGTTTTTTCATCTAAAGGTAATCTATAGCTTATTTATATTTTATATTTTTTGTTTTAATCGACTTGATGTTTAAGCTGGAAGATATTTCAAATAGGTGCTGAAAGATGAACAGGATTATCAGATGATCTTGTATTTGTTATAAGAGGTAGCATATCCACTCAAAACACTAGGGCTTAGATGGGTCATGCAAACACTTGGAAACGTCAATGTACATTTGAGTTAATGTGAAGACTGTGCACACAAAGAAGATAAATTGCATTTAAAGCAATGAATCCATGCAGACGTATTCCTTCTTGCAGCATATGTCCTGTGTTATTACCTACATTTTCTTTGGAGGATATGGAACTACGTAAGGGCACAAATATATGCTGAACTGATGCCCCACATACCCTTAAGTTTGCAGCCAGTAAAATGTTATTCCCTCCCATGTAAAAAAAAGCCAGCAATTTTTTTTTAGACCCCATAGAATGTGAGGACCTCTGCCACAGCTGCCTGTCCTGTGGCAGATACTGACCTGTTATTGTTGAGGGTGATCTAATTTACCAGCTCTGACCATTTAGGCAGATTACGTGGGAAACACATTGCACACTTCCGAAATGCCACAGACTAGCTGGCATTTAAAATAAAATAGTTTTATCTCTGATGCACAAAAAGTCGCAGGTCTGGTCTGGTCTGGGTGCTGTCGCCGAGCTGACTGTTAATGCTGCTGTAATCTAACGCAGCAGGCTGTTACTGACTGGAGCTAATGACATTCTGATGTATATCTCACACTCTCTTGGGAGAATACAAAGGCTAAATGGTTGGGAATACAATCGCCGGTGTCTCGTGTCTAGTGTATGTTAATGCATTTGGATGGATGCAATAATAACCTTTCCTTCTCAAATCATACTTTATGAATAGTTTGGTATGGAGGTAAAACTATTGGCTGAGTTGGGGTGTGGAATTCACCACAACACAAACAATAAGGATTCTTAAAAACAGGCAAAACACATGACAAAGTAAAGAAAATAACAGGCCGTGGGACCAACTGCGTGTTTCAGGACAGATGATTAAACACATCATTTAGAACATGTTTCACCTGGGAAAAGAGGAGAAGAGTCTTTGCTGAGGAAGCTTCTGCTTTTGCTGCAATTTCCACCAGTGGGCTTCCTGAACTATCTATCGAACAGAGAAGAAGAACACTCAGAGCACTAGGGAGGTGTGACACTACTCTGGTCACTCCATTTAGATGAAGGCTACGGCTACGGTCCTCTTTGCTCCTGCAGCTGTGGTGAGAGGACAGCGTTGGCCATGCTTGGGTGGTGGGAGATGAGGAGAGAGGTGGAGGGGCAAAGGTGGCCGGCACCGCAGCAGGTATACAGAGGTGTGAAGAGCCGTTTTCACACCTTGTTCAGACGTGTCCTCTCGCTCTCTGAGCGCTTCACCAGGTGCTTCAGGTTTCAGACTCCAGCGGGCCGATCCTCTGACGCAGGGCCGTTCCCCCCAGCATTCTGCTAAAGAAACGCTGGAAAATCACCTCAAAGCGTTCACTAGCTGTTCTCACAGAGACGGTGCACAGGAAGGTAACCATAGTGCCAAACTCACACAATCTAATACACACACACACACACATGCATGCATGCACATACACACACAAACACACAAACTCTCTCTTATACTCACATACAAACACCTGAGAGTAATGGGCCCTCCAGAGAATTGCCTGTCTATTCCCATCGTTTCTCACTGAACATTGTAATGAACTTGTTCTGTAGATAGCAGAATAATACAGGGTTTTCCATTATGATTTGTTTTTGAGTGCTCTCATCTGCTCCTGGGCCAACATGACACATTCACAAATCCCTCACTGGCTAAAATTACATTTTACTATTATTTACTTAGCAGCAGGAATACAGCTGTCCTGCCGTGTTAGTAAGTAGGCCTTGCTATCTGATACCAGTGTTGAAGTTGGATTGTTTCCTAGGAGAGGCAAAAAAATATTGCCCTAACATGCCATACATGTTACTAGAACAAAAGCGGGTGACTCATAAATCACAAATGGTATGACACTTTAATTATGACTAAGACTAATTTGCCAGATGTGTTAATAACAATCTCTTGAGCAGAGTGAAAAGACCAATTGTTCTGGTGATTTTAGATGTACAGTCCCTGATTCTCTTATCAGTTTCTCAGTCAAACCGCAAATACAACAGGAAATTAAAGTGGTAAAATAATTAAGTGCTTTCCACAATGATGTAAGCTATGCCAGTTAACCAATATTTTGGAGACACCATTTTTGGCAAATGACACTGATCTTGACAACATACTGTTTGTATGAGACAGTTTTTGATTGTTTCAGTAAACATATGTAAATTATCTTTATGCCTATCAGTTTATTTTATGTAGTATATTATTATATTACTTATGTCATAGTATTATGTTGTTATTGTTTGTTGTGGAACATCTTTCTTTATCTCTTTCTCTAATTTTTTAAAATATCATTATTAT
>OMKX01001885.1:0-10197 GCA_900302425.1 Brosme brosme
ATATTGCATTACAAGCTGATATAATATTCCTGGATGAACTGTCGATGGGGAACTACCAGTTTATATTAATTATGTGAATCTCTTTCACACTGATTTGAATGAACGGATGACTAATTTGGTTCAGCCTGAGCCGTAGGCTGTGAAGAGGAGAATGTGATCATGTAGGCCTAAAGAAGTAATGCTAGTAATCTAAAAATATCCCATGCGATGACACATCAATTCTGCAATGGCCATTTTCTTTTACATGGTGAGCCAACTGTTTTCATGTTACAATTATATGAATCACGGTTTGGATGTTGATGCTGAATAATAACTTTGGCCTCATATGAGGTTTAATTCAAATTTATAATAATGAACAGTTAGTCGTACATTATTTGAAATCATTTTTTATAAAAATGTGAGATAATACAGATTGGACTGGACCGTTCTCTTCCTCACATACATTGCTGCCACTAGAGGGCCCTAGCTCTGAAACCATGAAGTAAATGAACAAAACAATTCAATAAAAAGTGGTACACTATAACGTTTGCCGTTGCCACGAACTTTCAATATTAGTAAAATTTGGACCTCCAAAGTTTTGGATGGTTTTGGAAATAGAGTAGAAATACAATGTGTGTTTACCTCTGTCCTTGTCCAGTCGTTGTACGCTGTCATGGTACCTATGGTTATCGAACAATCAAACCAACTAACCAACAACCAAAATGATCAAACTGATGACGTGTGACCATTCTGAAAGATATCTTGGTGGATTCAACAATTTTTTCAATACTAAAAAGAAGGGTTGAGAACAGAGTTGGGAAAATGGACAAAAAATTTGGCTGTGCATATTGATAGTATTTTAATTGAATGTGCTACAAACAATATCTGGCAACATAGACAGTTACATTTTTACTCTACAGCTCTGCAACAGTGCAATGGCTTTTCAAACCAATCATCCCTTTTTGAAATCAGTCACATCTTTCGTTTCAATACAATGAGGTGAAATTTTAAAGCCCAGTTAAGTGGGAATTATTGTATAGCTCCAGTTTATAAATTTGGGTCACAGAATCTACACAAAACCCCATAATAAAAGCATAAAGCGTAAAGGATTACAAAAACTATACAGGGGGAAAATAAATCATTCAGGCGTTTTTCCTCTTATGCAGCTACACAATGACTCAAACAAATGTCGAAAAACAGCATTTAAAATAAAATAACTCCCACCTTGCCAGCACACTTTCCTATAAAGCATATTGTATTGATCTTTACATTACCGATCTGAAATGTGCACTTTACATGTGGTTCTTCTGGCAGCAGTGGCGTTCGGCATAACGGTCTGTATTAGTTTGTACGTTAATATGTTCAAAGTAATCGTAAAGGCTAAATTTGAAACTAAGGGCCTCCCCACAACGGGAGCGCCAGACGGAGTGGGCTCCTACACCAGCGAGGTGGTGCTCTCCGGGTTCACCTTCAGCGAGCGGCTGCTCTTCCGTAGGTCCTGCAGCTGCTTGGCGGGCTTGCCCACAGCCTCCTCGAAGCGCAGCTCCACCACGGGCAGCACCGTGTCATGCAGGAAGGAGGCGTTGTGCACCACGAACGCCTTCTTCTCGCCGTCCTGCTCGCAGCGCAGGCTGTAGTCCACGTGCTGCACCGCCACCAGGATGATCTCCCGCAGGCTCTCCAGCAGCACCATGTGCAGCTCGGCCACGTACAGCTTCAGGCCCTCCTCCAGGAAGCCCATCATCTGCTTGGTGAAGGCCACCACCGTGTAGCTCAGGTTCACCCAGCAGTCGTCGCCCGTGTACTGCTCAAAGTCGCCGATGCCGCTGACGCGCATCTCCTCCTGCAAAGGGGAGGCCGTGAGATGTAGTTAGCATACGTGACACGTACGTGCTTCTGAATCACCGCGTGGTCATACAATAACATCAGATCTATTCTCATTCTTTTCGATATGTTTTATTGGTCAGGTAACTGATGCTCAAAAACACAGATAGACATGCTTGGAATGCTTGGTCTTTTGAGCCTACAGTTGAGAAGAAGAAAATATATAGAAGGAAAAAAAAGAATGTGCATTGTGTACCAATACAAACTTTTTTTATAGTACCTTTTTATCTATAGGTACGAATGCGAGCGTAACCCCTTAGTTACAAACCGCCCTCCAACAAAACTTGTTAGTTTATCAGTGAGTCGCTAATAGATATGGTCACGCAGAGAAGCACTCAAAAACGCAAAGCTGGACTTTACCTTGAGTTTGGCCAGGGCCTCTGGGGTCATGAGGTTCATGCGCCTCCACATCTCCTCAGAGTTCCGGTGCTTGGTGGCCTCGATGATGATGTCCTTGTAGCTGAGCAGGGCCGTCTTGACGTCCTTCACCAGCATGGACTGCAGCGTGAAGGTCAGGTCCAGGCCGATGTCGCTCAGCTGCTTGCAGTGCTCCTTGGCCACCTTCACGCACTCCGCCGCCGTTGTCAGGCTCTCCTGGCTGTCAAACACCTGGCGACGACGCAGTTACATGTTAAAAGAGTCTTATGTGGGCCATTTGGTGGAAAAACAGGGAGAAGGGCAACTTGCCTAGAGTTGGCCTCTGTAGCCTGTGAACGTTTTTAGGATGGACTTTGCTGTTGAAGCTTTTTGAATCTGATTGATGTACTTTCCCCCGTGATTTGTTTTATACTGTCATTTGTTATTAGTTGTCTGTCTAAACTGCTCCCTCAATCTCTCAATAACTGCCTTATTGAGAGAGCCTATTGTGAAGCCTATTGTACAACAATTTAAAAAATGTCATAGAAGTCCTGTTTCAGCAGCCCATTTAGAAGTTTAGGACAAACAACATGGCCACTATAAAGCCATGTCCACACTATGTTATATAAACTTATCCTCCTAACTGAGGATCAGTATGGCTTGAAACCACAGTAGTAGAAGGAAAATGGAAATTCAAGTCCAAAATGTTCCAGCCACCTACGGACCATACCGGTCACACCAGAACCAAATTAACTTTCAGTGACAAAATCGTCTGTCTACGTGAGTGCACACACACGGCGCTTCCTCCTCCTCCTCCACCGCCCACGCACCTGCTTGCTGAAGGCGCTGACGAACATCCTCATGGCCGAGCGGGACCAAACCACGAACGCCGAGTAGCAGCCTGTGTTGCCGGCGAAGTCCATCTCAAACTCCTTGGCCGTCTCCAGCAGGCTGGTGAAGAAGATGTTGCACAGCTTGTGGATGTAGAGCAGGGTGGCGCCCTCGATGCGCAGCTGGCGTATGGCCGTCTGCACGGCCGCCGCACGGTTCATCAGGAACAGCTCGCACGCCTTGGTGGATTGGCCTGGGGGGGTGGGAATAAGGGTATACAGGACATAAGTTGTTAAAAGTGCCTTTGAAATACTAGGTTCTGATGTGCGCACTTGTTTTTCACTTGTTTAACAAGGGAGGGACTGCTTTGACGAAGACTCATTAAGTATTTTTTGAGATTATAAAACGTAAATGGGTCATTTGAAATGGGTTTGGGTTTCAAAGACACAATGGTGGATTTAAAAAGCAACCAACCACTTATATGTACCCTTTAACAGCCTCAATTGTCATTCAGGAAAATTAGATAAAATAAAGAGCGCTGGATTGGATTACCAGCTGTTTTTACCAGCAATAGTGAATACTAGCTATTTGTAAGATAATTATTCAAGGCTGGAGTTGGACTCATGAGACAGCAACTGACCTAGTCTGACCAGTTGGGACACGGCCCGCCGGGTGGCCTTGGGTCCGCCGCGGAGCGACCTGTCCGGCGACAGCTCAAAGACCAGCACCTCCGTCAGCTGACGTACGCGCTCCTCCACCTTGCACCGGAGCTCCTTGACTCTCTGGGTGATGGGCTGGTCGCGGAGGTACTCGTTCAGTTTGTCCAGCAGGTCCACAGCGCCCTCAAAGTCCCGCTGAGCAATGCACACGTCCAGGTCTTCCGGAAGCTCCTGAATCCACTCCATGCTCAGGTCCACTACGGCACCTCCCGGGTCGGTGGGCGGGTCTTCCTCCTCGTCGAAGGGGTTGGTGGACACCTCTGGTCGCACTGGGGAGTTGGGCATCTCCTCCTCCTTCTTGCGTTTGTCCTTGGTGACTTTGTTCTTCTTGGTTTCGTCCAGAATCTCCAGCCATTCTTTTTTTACTTTGCTGTTTTCCGCCTGGAAGATGCGGCTCTCTGGGAACATGAGGATCTTAAACATGTCCTTCATGGGCGGATGCTCCTTCACGTTGACCACAGCAAAGCTCTCCAAATCGTACAGGGCATTGTATTTATACTTCACCGTACCCCGGCGATTGGGCAGCCAGGTGGCAATAAGGAGGCAGTCATTCATTAGAAAGGCATGCACTCTCTGGACTGGGTTCATGTTTTCAACATCAAATTCAGCAAGGTCCCCATTGTAAACCAAGTGCCTTCCTGGGGTGTCCATGATGTTCTTGCCCCCCTCTACCTTCTCTAGTAGAGACGTCAGAGTCCTCTGCTTTACTTCTTCTGTTTCCTTTGGGAAGGCGGCTAGCATCTCTTTTGACGTTTCATCCTTGTCTGTTGACAACAAGGCCTGTGTGATACTCTCCATTATGCTCTTCTGTTCTGTAAGAATATGACTGAGCTGGTACATTTCACTCTCCAAGTAGGAGATCTCTTTGGCCGTCTCAATAAACTGCCTGTAATTCTTATAGACATTTTTCTTCAGGTTTTGCGCCGTTTCATCGGCCAATGTCTGTATTTTTTGACGATGTTCCTGCAAATCCCTGTCGCCATCGGATTGCTGTGACAAATTCTTGACGTAGTTTTGCGGATCAAAATTAGCGGATTCCAATTGTTTTCGCAGCCGACTTCCAGTTTCTGACATTTTTAAACCGATGCGTTCTTTATTTTCGGTTTGCTAAATGTAAACGATGCAAGGGTTGTATACAATCAATTGTAAATAAAGCTAGCTCACGTCAGCTTGCAACCCAAACAGGAAGCTACAAGCAGTTTACGCCTTAAAACGTCACGAGTTACAGAAAGTAGTTGGCCAACCATACACGTCTACAATACAAATATTGCTTTTGATTAAAGCTATTTGATACCCATAATCATTTTTGAACAATTGATGAGAACATATATTTATGTCACCACTTTAACTGTGTACCGGATACTATAGTGCTATGAACTTGTTATTATGTAATGTTTGAATGCGTGAATGTTATAAAACTCCGGAATAAACTACGTTTCCTAGCGTCCCTACGGAACAGTGCAACCACAAAGCGAAACGTAAACAGAAATGTGTCTGAAAGAATTTGGCTCCTGCTTTTAATGTTAGCTACATATTTACCGCTTTTTAAGCTGTCGTTTTCGTGGGCGAATTACGTTTTGCATCGCCTACCGGCGCATGGTGATGCAACTGTAGCCCTGTTAGATACACAACTATAGCCGTTGCGAGCTAACTATACTCATTATTCTTGCCATCCATGACACTGACACATCATCTATTTCATCATGGACGAAGACTTTATGGTTGCTCTTCAGCTACAGGAACAGTTTGACAATGAATATGAATCCTCATTATTATCACCAACGAACTTTGACGAGAATAGCGTTGAGCAAAGTAGTAAGAAACGAAAAGTAGAATCCGGAGGTAATGGTATTCCCACTGCGTTCCTTCACCCGTCCAACAAAGTGGAAAGGCCGATGTCCATTGTGGACGAGTCCTGGGAGATTATGGACCCAAGCCCTGATGTTCGAGCTATGTTTTTGGAGTTCAATGACATGTTCTTCGGGGGCAAGCTCAGTGGAGTCGAGGTCAAATGGAGCCCAAGAATGACGCTGTAAATGAAACATGTATTTCTCTGATTTAGCATATGACGAAATAGTCATAGCTTTTTTACAAGAAGTAGTTACGGATATTGTCTATATTATTTTATGTATGTACATTGTTATTGTTCTGTCCAGTTGTGCAGGTTTGTGTTCTTACGAAGGCCGCGGTGGACTGTGTTCAATTAGACTTAGCGAGCCGCTGTTGAAGCTTAGACCCAGGCGGGACCTGGTGCAGGTAATTGCATGAATGTGTTTCATTTTTTGCACATTTTGCATGTCCATAATGTGAGGACGAAAAACCGTAGCAAATGCATCACATAAACATTCAACGCCTTGTAATTTGTATTTCCTCTATGTGTATTTTGAAAGCTTCCTCTGCAGCTCTGGTGGTTTGGTCAATTATCTACTGAATAATCTGGTATTGGATGAAAAGCAATATGCATGTCACTATATCAAGGGTTCAGCTATGTTATCATTCACAATATTTCCCCCTCAATTTTCCCCCACCAGACTCTCCTCCATGAGATGATCCATGCGCTGCTGTTTGTGACCCAGAATAACAGAGACAGAGATGGACATGGACCTGAGTTCTGTAAGCACATGGACAGGATCAACACAGCCACCGGGACCAAAATCACTGTATGTGTGTTGCTATTGTAAACGGTTTTCAATCCAAAGCAAACACTGCTCATGAGTGGTGGTCTGGGAGAGAAAACCAAATTTTTTAATTACATCAACAATTCTGTAAATGATGTCCTAGGAGGAGCTAGTCACAGTTAGCTGATTGGTAGCAAACCTTATATGCCAAAACACAGTAACAACTTTATTTAAATGTTGTTTAGGAACTTTATTAACCTCTTCAACGGAAAGACTTCCTACTCACTAAAAGGTCATCGTAATTTGAATAGAATCATCCAGATTCTATTTGATTTTGATTTTCTGAGGTCAAGATGTTATAATTGATGTATAACAATTATTCAATACTCCTTTGGAGTGTAATATTAGAGGTCTTGTTTTTGTTTAGCACAGTCTAGGAAGTCTATTGACATGTCTGATACACAAACAAATCCATTTGACCCTGTTGCCTTTACTGCCTTTAAAAAGGTCTCTATTTACCAGCACTTTCAGTCATTGTTTTAGTCATTTCACCTTCACTCGTTGTTATTTTTATTCACCATCTCTCCCCCATCTTGCCAGGTCTACCACACCTTCCACGATGAGGTCGACCTGTACCGGCAGCACTGGTGGAAATGCGATGGCCCCTGCCAGCATCGAAAGCCTTACTTTGGATTTGTTAAGAGGGCCATGAACCGGGCCCCGTCTGCCCGTGATCCCTGGTGGGGAGATCACGAGAGGACCTGCGGGGGGACTTACAACAAGGTCAAGGAGCCTGAAGGCTACGGGAAGAAGAAAGGCAAGACACAGTCTAGCAAGGATAACATGGCCGAGGGGAAGAAGCCAGTGGGGAACGCAAAACCATCTAGCACAACCACGGCCAGTGAGTAAATTCTTCAGAACCTCATCTTCTACTTTATTTGAAACATTGTTGCTGTGTTGCTGAATACTGTAGGTATTTAGGGACGTTTCACATGTTGTATTTGGGCAGTTTTCGTTTTTCAAAAATCTATAATTAGGTATTCACAGAGTATCTGTTGATACCTTACCTATTGTTATTTATTTTTGTCTTTGTATTTTAACCTTTCAGGTTCTGGGTCACAGGACATCAGAAACATGATCCCATTTAGTGGGAAGGGCGTTCTTCTCGGATGGGCGTCACAGCCCTCTGCTTCTCAAAAACCACCAGAGCCTGTTTTGAAAATACCTTTTCCTAGCCCTGTTTCCTCTCCCAAACGACCTCCATTCTCACCTCCATCCCAAAACAATCTTGGCTCTCCCACGGACACCTTGCTGGATTCTCTGGGCAGGAACAGGCCTGGGGGAAATAAGCTACCCACAAAGCCGTCTGTTGGAAACACCAAGTACTTTGTCAGCATCAATGGCTCGCCGGTTAGAATACTAGGATCTGTCAAGCAACACACCCCCGGAGGACAACTTCAAAATGCTAAGCAGAGGTCTGTGAAAGAGCTTTTTGAAAGTTTCAGCATAACTGAGAGCAACTCCACAGGCCTGAAGCCCTTAACAGACAGCAATGGAAAGACACCCTCATCGCCCGATAGTAGCTTGTTGCATTCAGGGAGAACACAAGATTCCACTGATTCCTCTACTATACCCAGACAACAGGTCAATCCTCCATCTACCCTCTCAAAGTATCCATCCGGGGTTCCCACAATGTCAAAACCGAGCCCTACCAAACCGAATCAGTCCAAGTATTTTGGCAGCCAGGGTGCGCCCGGAGCTGCTTCCGGTTCTAAAGTTCCCTCCAAGAAGAGGTCGTGGGACGAGCGCGGTGGCCCTCCTAATCTCTTGGACTTCTTCAGCAAGAAGGCTGGAGGCTCGGGGTCATCCCAAGGCCAGGCGAGGGCACTGGGAAGCGGTGCCTCCGCTGAGTCCGGTTCCTCTGGAGAGCACCGAAAAACTGCGACTGCCACAGTAGCCAGCAACACCGCCACCACTTCCTCGTCACACTTCCCGTCGTCTTCTTCTGTGTCGTCTTCGTCCACTGCGGTGCATAATGCCAGCTCCTCTTCTGCCTCATTACCGCTGATGGTCAGCTGCCCTGTGTGCCAAGCAAAAGTACAGGAGTCCAAGATCAATGAGCATCTCGACTCTTGTCTTATTTGAGGAAGAGGAGGGTGAATGTCGACAGAATGTCGATATTCTGCTGTCACACTCATGACTTCCGATGAGGCAAAATAAAAGTTTGCAGATTTTTTGTTCTTGACCAACTGTTAGGCATTCAGGGTTGCTGAGTTAAAGTTGTGTTTTTGTTTTGGTTCTACTGCAGGTAAGCTCTAAATAATGTTGAAAGGTAATCATAAGGCGAAGGCGCACCTTATTTTTGCGATTAGGATTGTTTTACTTTGTGTTTTTACTGAGTTTACAATGGCCACTAAGACTTGGAGTTTTCCTATGTAACCTACAACTCGAGTGCTTCTCTGAAAGAGTCTTAGCCTTACAACCAAATAATCTTCACTGTTCATTTGTGCCTTATGCCAATTATAATATTATGGCAAAAAGATAGCACCAGATATCAAAATCAATGTCTTCCTTCATGGCAAGTTCATGCCACTATCGGAACTCAATTACGGGAAAAATATGTATAATTCAGACACTGCTGTATTGGCTATGATATCTACCTCTCTTAAAGGTTAAAAGGAGTGATGGGACTGCTGTTCTTTAAGTATAGATTTGCTGATCTGTAGCCAGCACAGGCTGTCTGCGGTGTTCCACTGCTCATGTTCTTGCTATCACATTTCAACCGGGCCAACTATCCTATCCGCTTTCTTTGCCCATATGAATTCCCAGTGCATTCTGCTTTATCAAGCATTCGCAAGAGTGTGTGCATCTGACCTTGATTGGCATTGGTTGAGGATGTTCCTGTTTAATTTAATCAATCACATTTTTCAGTGTGTTGGAAAAGAGAATGTTATTGTTATTGTTATATAATGTTAATAAACCGTTATTAAACAGTTTTATAGTGGCAATTCTCCTCACTCTTTTATGTGGAGGGCAAATGATTACATTGCTACAATATAGGAGGATATTTGAAGTTCATGCTACTTTTTATATGTTTACCAATAAATATTGTTAGATATACTGAATTCATAAGCAAATTAAAGTTTGTTACCTTTTGTATGGATATGAAGTTTATACTTCTTCCTACTCCTTTTCAGACATATGTAATTTGTTTTCTTTTTTGTGAAATAATTTAAACATTTTTGCTTATTGTATTTTCATGCTTTTCATTTTGTTTTGTATTTTTGATATGTCTGAAATAAATTGAATCAATCAAAAAAAATAATTTGAATCATTCAATATGATTTAATACCCATAGGTCTCTTTTTTTAAGAAACGTATTCTATTTTATGGAAGAACATTGTGTTGAACTTATACCTTCATGTCTGCCCATACATATATGTCTCTGTATATATTTTTACAATTCCCTGAATTGTATTTAGAGCGCTGAATTCTGTGTGACCCTTTATAACAATTCCCTAATGGAGGTTTTGTTAATAAGCTTCATTAACAAAACAGATTCTGCCATTTTCTCCGCACAACACAACACTCTTTCCCTTTTGGAAAATTGGATACAAATAATAATTATTATTCATATTTGACCCACCATTTTCAATATACTTAATTTAAGAATCAGACTAGGGTGGACACTTTAGCCACCAGATGTGCTAGATCTGTCTTTCAAGTTTTATTTCTTTAGGGTGGCAATCAAAGGGGACATCTGCCAAAGGGAAGTCAGGGAATAGGGACAAAACAGAGTAGGGGAGAGG
>OMKX01001897.1:0-10154 GCA_900302425.1 Brosme brosme
CAGCCATCAAATCAGTCCAGGTGACATACAGTCCCTCTGGGCCCACTGCACTCCGAAGGCTCCGGCTTGTTAAAGCTGCCTTTTATCGTGGCTACCCGGTCTCCACAGCGATAACCGGACAAAGCTGAGGCTAACTCGCCTGCCTGATCTGGACAGGCCTTGCAGCTGGACCCCAGAAAGGCACTGAATAGTGACGCAGGAGAACGCCTTGATGCCTCGGCCATTGTGATCCAACCGGCCTCACTTGCAGATACCACCGCCCCTCCCCTCCCTACAATTGCACACATGCAATCACACACACTGAAGTAAAACCAGGGTGCATGCAAAATCGATTACATGGCATCATGCAGCCTCCTGTATCCTAAATGAAGAAGAAAAAACCTGGTAATAGGAATACTCGTTCATGCATATCCTCAGATTTTGCCTCTTCTCTGTAAATACAGTCTTTTATTCCTTATTTTCTCGCTCGGTGAGTCACAGACTGCGACCATGAAGAAGAAGAACACAGCCATGTGTTCACATAATGCGGAGCACAGACAATGCCATTAGGAATTCAATTAAATGTTGCCTTTCAATGAAGGCAAAAATACGAAAAAAGAATCCTTATCCTATCTTGTCAACAGAATGAATGAGAAAGCAAGGTTAGTTCAACCGCAATCACCAGCCAAACCAATCAACAACAAAAGAAAATGAACCGGTAATATAACACGATGATGTACAACAGGTGAGGTGTCTGAGAACAATGTGAGGAAGCTGATTTAGTGGATGGCGCCGAGGATTTAGTCAAATACTTGCAATGTTCAAATTCTCTTAATAAGGACTGCCAGGGCGGGGCTGCATCTCTGCCCTAAAGACCCCATTCTCCCCTCTTCCTAACCCAGTTATTTTCTTCTCTCCTGCTCCCTTTCTCTCACTCTCCCCCACTTTCCCTGGTGCCCTCTGATTGCCCCACCGCCTCCCCTCCCCATCACCCCTCTGGGCTTGGGAATTATAAATGCTCCCCTCCCTAAAAAACAAAAGCAGAAAGCTTTTAGCTGTGGGCTAACCATCTCCATTCTGACAGCGCACCGTCCTTGGGAAAGAATGTACTGCAACACGGATTACACATGCCAACTACCACCCCCCCACACACACACACACACACACAAATACATGTAAACAGAACACATACAGGCGTGCACACACACATGCACACTTAACAGTCGGCAGAGGTGTCATTAACGTTGCTTTAATGCTGAGCTCACACTCTGTCGCACGCTGCAGATATTTCCCCAAAGGGTACGGCAGCATTTCAGCACTCCAGCATGCTTCCTGTCAGCACGTCTGGCTGGTGAGATACGTTCATGTCCATAAAACGCTTTGCTTTCACAGCGATGCATTTCCCTATGTTAAATATTCTTTTATGCTTTCCCGGTCAGTCGGTGAAGATAAAAAAAAAACCTCAACGGATCGTTTTAAGGAGAGAACAGGGGAAAAGCTGAAAGATCATTAAGTTGATCAAAGATTTTGAGGGCAGCTGCTCCGCAGTATTCATTTGAAAATTGTGAAAATAAAAACACAGGCACGCCAGGCATCAATAGGATCAGTACAGGCAAGAGACACATCCGATCTGATTACTCACCGATAAAGGTCCGTATGCACCTCCTTTCGTTGTACACCTCCCATAACTGTGGGCAGGAGGAGTGAATGTGAACAATGATCCTGCTGTCAATGCTTTGCATCCAAGTTTTTCATAATCATGGTGTCTATATCGCTACAGATACCGAAAAAGGCTGTGTTTAAGATTGTTTTTGTTATTAATGTGTTAAACACTTACTCTTAACTATATTGCCCACTCGCATGAGACAGATCTAGATTGCATTCCGTGTGTATTCTATGTTTCTATAAAGAGAGCGTGCCGTGGGGCCATCAGTGTGATGCTTGAGGAAGAGTTTAGGCCCCTGAGAGGTTGCACAACATTGTGCACAAACAGGGAAGCAGATGGGATTGAATTTGAATAACGAATGTTGTTTGGCACCTTGATTTTACAGTCCATGGAAGCGGAGAGAAGCAGATGACCAGAGGCAGGAAATAGACGGATAGCGCTGACACCCTGCAGACGAAAAACAAAACACGATGACTATTATATTAAATTGGGTTTCATGTTTCAAATCCAAAAAGTTGACCTAAAAATGTGTAAGTCAATGTTTAAGTTAAGTTATTCTTATTTGACTATTCTGATAAACATAAAAAAAAGCTTCTTCTATATTACTATACATTAATCATGCCATTCAAATCGACGCAGCGCTGCAACCAAGAAACGGTTGAACCATATTCATATGCATTTTCTTAACCAAGAACTCTGGGATTTCTTGCCGTAAGACTTCACCATTGTTAGTTCTTCTTAGTTCTAACCCAAAATGCACTGTATTCACTCTAAAAGGGTTGCCCACTGGGGAGCTACGCAGTCAGCATAGAGGGACGAGGTCCTCCCGAAAAATGTCAACCGTATTTGTTGAACCTATGTTTTCACTGAAGGTGCTCACACAGCCACTGCTGGGATGGCTATCTAGCCATTACTAACCAACTCTCTGAACACAACTCAGTGCCAGACCATCTTCTCCAATGTTGTTTCATATTAAACCCAGAACAAGGCCCAAAAGCCCAACTCCTCCTATGCGTTATTATAGGCATGCCCCCGCAGCTCTACGTCACTGTGCTTCTTGAACGGCTTGTGACCTACTTAACTCCAAGAGGGAGAGGTAGGATGCAACACCCGCCCGTGTGCACTCAAGAGACGTCCCCACTCACCTTGGTGTGCCCGGTCCAGACATGGATCTGTTTCTTGGGCAGGTAACACTTGTCCGGCACGTCCGCCGTGCGCAGGTTGATGCCCACGTCCTGGGGGACGTGGAGGTAGGAGCGACCTTGGTAGTCGTACATGTCCTTGACTGGAAACGGAGTCGCCGCACAGAGAGAAAATACATCAGCGGATGCTTTCGGTTGCATTGTAAACAAAATAGGGATTTGTTTATAATTTACTTTTTAGACAAATGAGGGGGATGTATTAAAAACCACAAAAGCGTTTGAAACTTAAAATCAATAAATCAATAAGATCGGGACTTTTGAGCAACAGGTCTAAAGCACAAAGCGTACAGCGACGTCCGGACAGAGGCAGAAAAATGTTTTGGAATTTCGTTCGTCCAAAATAGACTTCAGTCCCAAACAAATCTAGTTAAGAATTACAGCCTTGCTACATTTGCACTCGGTGCGCTTTGGGCTTCTTTAACGCAGGGGGCCAAGTTACCATGGAGAACGGTCTTCTCCTCTGCTGGGGCCTCTTCCTCGTTCCTCCCCTTCTTCTGCCGCTTGGCCGTGATCTCGTCAAGCTCCTTCTGCTCCTCCTGTTATAATTAGAACACTAAAAAGTTAGAAAAACAATAAAGTTG
Source organism: Brosme brosme (assembly GCA_900302425.1). Taxonomy (NCBI): domain Eukaryota; kingdom Metazoa; phylum Chordata; class Actinopteri; order Gadiformes; family Lotidae; genus Brosme; species Brosme brosme. The sequence goes on from OMKX01001897.1 coordinate 3,429, forward strand.
ATTGTTTTTCCAACTTTTTATTGTTCAAGCTGAACCATAGATGGAAAGCGTTTATTGAATAAACGCTTTCCATCTATGGTTCAGCTTGCCAGAAGAACCAGTAGTTTTCCAATTCAGCAGCTGGTATAAGTGGGGGTAGATGAGACTTCTACACTGAATAAACTGAATCTACAAAATACACATTTCTTTCTTTATTTCAAGGATAGCCCCTTGAGATGTACCATCTCATTTTCGAGGGGGTCCTTACAATAATGAAATAATACAAATAATACAAAGATAGTATTTCAAATGCTATACATGCTATTTCAAAATGTATGAATTATATTACCTCTGATGGTTTGGCCCCATCTTTCTCGTCTGCGTATTTTGCCCATGGGCCGAGGAAGGTTTCTATCTCTCCCGCCTCTCCTCCTTTAACCTTCTTCCTTTTATCAGTCTTCTTCGCACCAGCCTCGAATACTGTTAGGCCTGTGGGAAGAAGCCGCCGGAGCAACGGCAAATTATTTTACATCTGTAGATATCTCTGGCTATTTCCAATAATGAAACCTAGCAAGCCCAGGGAGCATAATGGCAGGGATAAGCTCAGGTCAAGCAGTACTACACTGTTATAGCAGAGTTACACCTTGCTTCCCATTTCGTTATAGAGATATTCAACCGAAGTAAAATATTTTGCGCAAGTGGATGAAGATTTCGGGAGTGTATTTCTGCAGTGGCCAGCCTACAAGGCGTTGCTTTGAAACTTTTACATACACTTTTTTTCAGTTAACTATGGCTGGCCGAGATTGTGTTCCCCAATTACAAGCTCACAGATCCCCAACTCCAGCAACACGTTATGTCCAAACAAATATAACAAAAAAGAAAGTAAAAGGCCCCATTCACCGTGATCTGAGCTCAAATTCCATTAGACTTCAGATATTAATCTAAAGTCAGATTTGTGAGACTGGCAGGTAAAACACCCACATGGTTTGGATATCAATTGATACCAGCTTTAGGGATCAAGCTCATCAGTGGTTCTAATCGTTTACCCTTATTCTTCTCTGCCTCATCCACTGCACCAATATAGGAGGAGTTTGTCACTTCAGCCGTGCCCACAGAGGGGTCCAGTGCATAGCCTGTGAGTGGAGCCAAAATATCGACAACAAATACATGAGCACAAGTACATTTGCACATGTCCAACCGTTATCAATAAATCACTTACAGATAATATAAAACTGCTTACCAAAGGTGGAAAACGTCCTCCTTTGCTGTTCGAACATGAAATCGTTGAGGTGGGCGGGCTCTGCATAGCCAGACAACATGTTCCTTGGGGCGGCCATCTGCTGGCTTTTAAAAGGGTTGACTGGGCCAAACTAAATATAAAAGAAGAGGTACAACAAACATTAAAGCACGATTATCATGATATACATGGTTTTTCAGTGTGGTTTTCTAGCGAAACGCAAACATACCTCTGGTGCAAACAGTGTTTCAAACGTAGGGTTGAAAGTGACCTCTTTCAACGAAGGATCCAGGTGTTGTCCGCTCTCTACAGACTCCTACAATTAAGAAAAAAGTAATCAACGGTAGTCGAGTTTTTGATGTGATGAGTGTCTGTTCTTTGGGTATTCTTTAAGACAAACAAGGAATCAGCGAGGCCTGTTTAACTCAAATTTCCAGTTTAGGTGAGCCACTCTTATCCTTCCAGTGTCCTAATAGTCGGAAGAGGAAATCACACATTTGCCACGGGGTCCATACACATCGTATCTGTGTGCTGCAAAGATGGCAATATGTTCCGTCATAAAAAATAATGTTTTAAAGTAATTTGTGATGCTTCACTTTAAAACCCGAAGCGCGGCAAGTCAGCGTTGTGCGTAACGTAAGCGCTAACTGGTGCTAACCACTTAGCTTACCTTTACAGCCACCTCGGGGGCTGCGTTTAGCACAGCCAGTGTCATTGTTGGCCCAGATGGTAACGGTTTAAGATGTGCGGTAGCGTCCGGATCAGTAATATCGTGTCTGGAACTAGACTCGGACTCATTTTCGGAATCTGAGTCGCTGCAGTAGGAAACGAGGGACTCTATGGCAGAAGACATCTTGGATGTTGTGGCTTCATCGGAAGCAAGGGGGCGGTACTTCCGCTGAAAAAGAAAACAGTTCGCCCTACCGAGTAGTTTATATAATAAATAAAACAAGCTTCAAATGTTTCTTGAATATCGTGTCAATGATAATAGCTTACATGTAGAATAGACAATATACGCAGGCAGAAATAAAAGCATGCGCGATCATCATTAACTGTCAATTGATTTATTGACAACTGATTGGATAAAATAATGCAGTTGGGGAACAAAATATGTTGAAGCATTGGAACAATTAACGTGTATAAAGTATGTCTTTATTTTGTATATTTATTTAGACGGCCGAGTGAGGGTGGAGGTGACCAGCCAATCAAGCATCCGCGCACGTTTTCTAGTGGGCATGCCAAGCAGTTGTACGGGACGCTCTAGCGCTCCAACAATAGAGTGGTACGTACCATTATATCTGTTCGCTATAGGTACATCTTCACAAGATTAAACGTGGTTTCACTTACTATGCATTAAGAAAATCTGAAAATGTAAATGTTTGCTAAAGCTGTGGATATGCCTGCCGCAATGTATGGGATTTACGTGATTGGAGCCGATTAATTACCCTTAACACTACAATCGTTTCTGTGGATCCCTTTCTGAAGAGAGTGACTTGATCCATCTCCACTGCTGCTTTTTACCAGGACTCCTTTTACACAGGGTATCAGTGGCACTTCTAATATGGACCCAAGCTGGAGATTGCGATTACTAGATACGATTGAACGCTCTTAACTCAGTAGGAATGGGAAGAAAATAAGGCGAACCGAACAAACGTATCAGGTAGGCATCATGTAATAATGCATTTCAACGAATAACTTCTTTATTTTAAGTAACATGCTTACTCTAGAAACAGTTACAAATGGTTGCTTGCAATGTTAGTAGTAATTCAACAGAGCTCTAACCATCACTGTACGCTGGCACAGGTGACAAGTGTTTGTAATTTTCTTTACAATTTATAAACGTTATCACGTGAGAAAAATGCAAACAGTGTTATATTTCAACAATTTAAAGTTTCCTAGCGACATCGCGCATGTTGTGCATACATTCACAAATTGTAGAACTGTATGGATGTGAACAGTATGCTCCCCTTTTTGCACAAACTGCACCAGATACATTGGCATTCCGGATAATTTAATTCAGAGCGATAGCATACATAGATTATCCCCGTGTACATTTTAAGCAACACTTTGTCGTTCAAGTGTAGTAAAAAAATAATTCGGCTTGTGAGTTGAGACGCTGTACAACCAATAGCTTTGGCATGGTGCGACTACATTTTTCCCACGAAGAAAGCATCGCCTTGCCCAGAGAGGATAGGGACTGGGGTCGTATTCCAAGCTCGCTGGGTTTGCAGTAATGGGGGGATGGTAGCCCTCAGCCTAATGAGCATCATGCTCTGTGGTATTTGGAACCATTATGTTATTTAAAATGTTATAGGGAAAACGAGCTGTATAAAAAAAAATACAGTGTCATATAAATAAACCTTTTTTAACGGTATACGTACGCATATCACGAAATCACCCAGAGAGTCCCATCTGGTTCTGCAGCTGGAGCACAGTGCTAAACATTTGACCAGAACATAAAATGTGCATGGAAAGCTATAAATAAAGACTTAAACCAATTTTATGTTATCTATCTGTCCAAATATATAGTTATTCTGCCTCTGCCTTGATAAAAGGTTGAAACATACAGGTATCTTTAAATGTACCAAATATTCAAAGCGAGCTTGCCACTCTCCCGTTGCATTGAGTGTTCCTGTTGCAACACACTCTGCAATTGACCAATTTTGAGCCTTTGGGAGGAAACAAAAATCTAGAAATGTCCTTAGCTTTGAACAGTAGATTAGTAGACAATAGATAAAGTGACATAATGCTGCTGCATTGGGTATTGCATCAGAGCAAAATCAATACTATTGGAAGCTTAACAGGGCAAAGCACAAGGAATACCCACATATTTCCCCACGTATTTTATTAATCACAATGCAACGGGTAATGTATGGCCATCAGAAACAGACTCAAGGCAGTGGGACTTGTCTCAAGGTGTATGGAACCAATACCTGAGACTAAATGCACTGTCCTAGTCATATAATGCCAATGCACTGAGCTATCGTAAAGGTGGCCACAGACAGTAGCCTAAGTCCTATTGTATGTATAGGCAATAACAGCCTTGACCTCTCAGACTAAATAGACTGATGGGGCTGCAGCTGTTACAAGTTTGCAGCACCGCCCACCAAAACATAAGAGAACAGAGCCTATTCATGGATTTCCCTCACATGATCTTTGCATGTACGTCCCTGCGCCAAATGTATTTATTTGGCGGTGAGTTACCAATCTCTGGTCAACTGAGAAAGACACGTTTGAAAATGTTCCGCTGATAACTCAAATAGAATCCCATCCGATATCTTCCCCTTAAATCCTGACTTAAATCATCACCGGTGCCCATCACCAGTCATGTGTCATACTGTTTTGTGTGTGTTTGGTTTGAAAGTATGCATGTCGTTCGCTCAAATAGTGCAATTGTTTTAGGTCATGCTATTGTTTTTAAGTACGGCCCCTTTTAGGGGTGAGTACCTCCCTCCAAACGGTACAGAAGTGACATTTCAGTAGTGGCGTTGCAACTTGCAACCCATGTAAGATCTCCCTGGACCTTTTGAAGGCCACTGACCTTGTCAGAGCTCTGGCTGAACTTGTCATTTCTTGGCATTTGCTTTCATGACATGTACTAGCAGAGAGGAATGGGGACACACAACTATGATGTCCTACATTTAAGACTGTATTCCAGGATCCTTAGTTAAGTAAAAGAATACATACATGCCAATAGCTCTTCTTATGAATAATGTTCATAGAAACAGGGATTGAATCTTCCATTGGGCGTCTCTGAGGAGATGGGACACCGAGACGCGCTGACCTGGACTTGCTGTGATCGCAAACTACTGTCCTTGGTATCTAACTGTCCTTATCTGTTGGCTTGTTGTTATTCTTTTTCACGCAAGCAACCAAACACAGCCTCCATAAAACATCGAGGAAGAGCAGAAAGCATGAGACAGAAATACGCAGAAAACATATTTTTTTCTTCTTTTGGTGCACACATCGATTATAAGTCAACTGTTTATAACCCAAGCCGTGATCTCAGCTAATTGGAGTTCTCTAAATAGAGCTTTTCTTCTTAAGGGGCAACATTCCAGCACAAATCCTAGTTCTTGTTTTCTATCTCCATCTCTCTCTCTGCCTCTCTGGGTTCCTGAGGCCCCTCACAGTAGAACGAGCTTTGGCATCTCTCCTGCAGAGGCTTATTGGACCTCTCTTACTTGTTGACATTTCTATGATCCTCTGCCAGTGCTCTGCCACTCTGGTTATCTAATACCAGCGACATGAACAATGTCTGTCTCTCTCTTTCTCCCCCTCTCTGTCTCTCTTGTTTTCCCCCAGAGTCTTATTTGCTTGCTTGCTCATGACGAGAGGGGGTGATAGCATGACAGAGAGAATAATAATAATATAGAAGAGTTCAGAGAAGTATAAAAGGAAAGAGTGCAAGTGGAAAACGAGGAACATCAGTGACTGCTGCCTGCTCACATGAAGTTATGCGGGCAAGGGATTCTGGGTAAGAGAAGGGAGATGAAGTGAGAGAGACAGAGAGGGAGAGGGATGGTGTGTGTTTCGGCGTTCGTGCATGGCCTGGATAAGGAGTTTGTCTCTGTGGCTCCACTATCTCCCAGCTGTTGCGATCATGCACAGCCTCCCATATACACAAGAGGCCATTGTTGTCCCTCACTGGCCATGGCCACAGGCTCCATAATGCCGCCTCTGTCTGCGGTCTCGCCTTGACCCACGGCGGGGCACCAGGGCTTGGTTCAGCCTTAGTTCTGACTGGTGGCCCTTGTGTCTCTTCCCCTGCCACCGCCTCCATCGCCACCTTCCTGGCTTTCCCCACAACTTTCTCAGCCTGGGCTGGCACTGCGTGGCCCTTCTTCTTCTCAAAGGCCAAGGTGCCCACACACTGAGTTTTGAACTAACCATAACATGGAATATTTGTGAGGGTCTTCTCTCCCTGGCACCACTGATTTTGTTTTTAATACTTTTTCACTGAAAGTATTTTATTTGAACCCCTCCACAAGCCACACTACCACATTGCTTTTAAACAGCTTAGCTTTGGTGTCATAACTTGAAGGTCTTTTCGGAATATCCTGCATTACTGCATGGAGCTTGATTTTCAAAAGCGCATTCAACAATTAAGGCCGGTTGTGTTATTTCCGAAAGACCTCGTTAATGAGAAATCGCGGGAGGATCATTTCCACCATTTTAATATTATAACCATACATAATCAGTATATATCTATAATGTATAATGCAGGTCAATTGTATCAGTGTATTTGTGTTGCCTGTCTATATTTTGTATCCAGCAGTGGTGAGCCTGTATTATTTCTCTTCCTATTCAAATGCCCCGTTGTTCCTGTTCTAATGTCATCGTCTTCCCTGCTTTGCTGCAGTGATTCTAGTAATTTCTCTTACACCACTCTCTTTCTTTCAACCCTTGCTTTTTGTTTAGTTTTTTTTTGCCCTGCATCATCATTCTCCCATGGGTGAATAGGGCGTCAACAGCATCTCTGAGCAAGTTGACAGGGACGCTCAGAAATA
>OMKX01001916.1:1215-15578 GCA_900302425.1 Brosme brosme
AACTATTCCCCCACAGTGGGAATGATAAGGCTATAACTACAACTCAAGCCACTAGAGGTTGCTTATGGGTAACGTAAAGCTGCTGTAAGGTTTGAGGGTTGCAGAGAGAGAATATTTTTGAAAATAAACCCCAAAAAACCTCTTTGCTCCCTTCCTGCTCCCTAAACATACATGTATTCCATGGGCCAAGGCCTGAAAAATCACATATCGGTAACACCTGAGGTGACAAAGTCTAGATATGATTTTTGTAATGCTCCATGCCTGAGGGACATATTTTGGTATAATAGACTTTTCTAAGTGGTAGCTTTCTTGTATTTTTCCTGGCCTTTATACCCATACCCAGTAATTCAAACAATACGCGCCTATGTACATGTATTGGTGCCTGAGGGTATGAAGGAAGGTGGAACATGTCTTAATCCATGTTATATCACATCTACATGACCTTGGCTTTTAGAAAATATACAGTTTAGGTGGGTGATTTAGGTTTCCATTAATGATACTGGCCAAAATATATCAGCTGTACACTTTTTCATCTATATAATATAGGGTTATGTACAGATAAAAGAATCAGGGAGGTTGGATCAAGTCCCAACTCATGTTATATCACATCTAGAGAATATGGGCTTTCAGAAAATATATAGGTTAGGTGGTTGAATATGCATCACCTGGGTAGAGGCCGCAATGTTTTCGCTGCATACTTGGTTCAACTATAGGCTACAGTTCGGAATAAGTTGACGTGCACAGAATGTTTGAAGGAAGGTTTAACCATTTTATTTGTCAATATGACATTTGAAAATTATAAATATTTACAAGTGGTAGCTTCGTCAAGTAAATGAGCCTTCAGTGACACTATGTGAGTGAAACATCAAATCTTGTACCTTTATTTGAACAGGAACTGTCCCACAAAAAACAATAATTCTACCTTGAACTAAATTTGTCCAAACTGTTTCTATTCATCATCACTATCATCATATTCAACTAGATTTTCAGTTATATCCTCCTCCTCCTTCTGATTGCTGCAAGTTTGTAGCCTGCACAATTCTGTGCACTTTAATTGGTTCGCAAGGCAGGAGCAGTCGGGAAGTTTGCAGGTCCGCACACATTTGCAGGCCATAAGTTCAAGCTATTGGCGCTGGGGGTCCCCGCATCCAGTCATCCATCCAATCAGAATTCCTGTAAAAATAAAAAGCTATTTCACATCCTTTTCAAATAGGTGTCCAAATATTTTGAATTACTGATTACAGCAAGATGGTGAGTTACAAATTAGAATTTTCATTATACCTTTGTCATCAGTTGTCCAGCCATGTCCTTTTGGTTGGGAAATGTCTGGTTGTCCTTCCAGGCAGCGCCTCTAGACTGCTGCCTGATAATTGGCACACTGTATATGCAAATGTAAGCAGTCCCTGTAAGGGGGAAGTGAGCTGGAGTCCACTTCACCCCTTTTCGCACAGAATAACAGGTAACGCAGATCATTGACGTCACATTACACTGATGGTGCATACATTCTGCAGACAAATGACTCTATGTTGCTGTATGCTTCCTCTGATACATCCCAGGATGTTCCCATGGATTTGAATAACTCTTGGAATGCCCTGCTTCCTTTTGAAATTCTCAGAGCTCTCAGTTTTCCTTGTCCAGCAAAAGCACTTGTACTATCACATCCAGTAAAGGCATGCATCCCTATGAGAGCATCGCACAGGTCTTCTCCAAGGTTCTGAGCAAGGTTGCTGATATTGATGTACCGTGTTCGATTCTGAGTGCCTGATTTCTGATAGACGGGGGCATTTATCCTTTTACTGTACCCAAGACAAAGGATCATGACATCTGTATCCTCACTTACAATAATTAAGGTTTGAAAGCCATTTTGGCTGGCATGATTTGCATGTAGGAGTATACGGGTATCTGCCTCCTCCTGGGAACATCTGAGCTCAACAATACCCCAGGCTTCTTGGCTCAGACAATAGCATGTCTATGTAACACTGTATTAAGGATGGGTTTGAAATCATAAAATTCATATTTAATATTCAGCTGTCTTAAACTGCTTTCATCACATACCTGTATTACTACTCACTACACACCCATTTCTCTTTTTTATTACTCAATTCTTGTTTCATTAAACAGGTATCTAACGAGCAGACAATGCAATTTGCTTGATAATGATGCCTACCTTGCTTGTGGGGGAAAAAAACAGGTCGCGTCATCTTGTTTTTGAAAAGTTTTTTTTGAAGCCTCAAACCTTCATATCAGTCAGACTTTTGTGTTGTAAGCTGTGTCTTGCCTATGTGTGTATGATAGAAAGGAAAGGTTTGGATTACACAAAGAGATTGTGTGTGTCTATTTCTTTGTTAGTGTGTGAGTGTGAAAGAGAGAGTGTAATGTATAATTTTTCAGTTAGGTTTCCAACCGACACATTTTGAATGCGGAACACGGAACACAGCCGAAGTCTGGGAACCAGTCTCTCCCAGCATTAGAATTGAGCTCCAGGAGAGTTCTGTTGTCAAGGTCAGCCTTTGTTCCCAACTCTGGAACCGGCAACTATTGTCTTCCAGGCTTCTGAGAGCTTTTGCTGTGTTAAACACCGTGCTCTGCTCTCTTCTATATGTCTGATCCTGTTGGTGATCTGGCCTACCCAAACTAAGTAAGCCCACTCTCACAGTTCGCGAGGACCAAACACAGTCTTATCTATCTTTATCTGAAAAGATATCCTCCCTAACATAGATTATTTTAGTGATAAACAGAAATATAAGGATTTAATCTGTGCAAAAAAGTTTTTTCCCAACATGAAGGCTAATATCAAACATATACATCTAATATCATATCAAATGATGGTAAATCTGAATAGCCCTGATTGTCATGAAAAGAACAACATATAGCATGTATGGTTATCTCTGAAAATTAACTTCACACAATGGGACACAAATCTACTGTGTAGGTGCTGTAGGACGATTATAGCAAAAACAATGATTGTTAAAAAAAATAGTTAAAGCTACTCATTTGAAATCATGCCTCTTAGTACTTATATGGACCCTACAAACAAATGAGTACAAGTGAGATTGTGTCACCTTTCATGTTACCAAATTTTGCTCTGGCCCATGGACTATTAGGGGTTACAAAGGGTTGGGTTTTAGCGTTTTGTTTCCTATTAGGGTCAGGTTTTAGGGTTCGGTTTGTGGTTCTAAAGTTTGGAACTTCCAATGGTTCCAATGGTTCCAATGGTTAAAACAAAACAGAGAATTTAACGTATTGCAGGGGGAGGGGTATGGTGCATTCAATTTAATGTTCATTCACACCAGAGTTTCAATCTAGTGCATTAAATACACTGTATAGGACAGTTTATTTCATTCATTTCACTATATGATTGAATGTTTTTGAAGTGTCTCACTAATTTTCCATGCCAAGTGGCTGAGATATTCCTCATTGATATAGCAGCATGTTCCATTGATAGGAAGTTCACAAAGTCCTTCAGCCAGGTATCCAAATTAAAATAAGCAATTAGTATGACTTCCAAGGACGCACGCACGCACGCTCATATCAAGACCTGGAATACAACAAAGTAGTTCATCTGTTTATCGGAGGAAAATTAAACACCAGCAGCGATCATTATTATACACATCAAAATGTATTGCTCTTTCTTATCACCATGGCTTAAGGTGTGAGGAAATCCTTAGTAAATTGTATTAATCATAATTTTTAATACATTAATATTAATAGTAATAGTGATAATGTTTTAATGTTCCTGGTGATCCAGTATCACATTGTTGGGGTCCTTTATGCATTGAAAACAATGTTAAATTGGCTTAATAAAAACATACAAATTTAAATCAATTAAGCTTAATAAAAAAAAGTACATTTAGGCTCAACAGCATTTTTTTTTTCATTTCATGGAAATATCCAAATTCCATCCATGCTTTTCCAGACAGAATGAATTTCAGTTGGATATACATTGCTTGGACTGGTACCAAAATAACCACCATAAGTCCCACCAGCATCCCTCAGTCTTTCTTCTCCGGATCATTACCCGGTTCCTAGCCACTACCTCAGCTCTGGGGCAGGCTGGTGGTGTAGAGATAGGAGACGGTGCCTGCCTGGATCTGGAAGGTCTGTCCCTGGATGTGGTGGCTGCTGAGCTGCTGGCTGGTCTGGCTGATGGAGATGGGCTGGTTGCTCTGGCTGTTGACGTGGATGGCCTGGGCGTGCAGCTGCCTAGTAGGCGGCTGCAAAACCTGCAGCTGTGGGAGGGGCCGGTGCGGTGGCGGGATGTGGAGGGGCTGGGGGGGTCCATGGTGGGACTGCAAGTGCTCCATGGCCTCCTTGCTCAGGGTGATGACATGCATGTGCTCGGGCTGCCCACCTTGGCTGGCCTGGATCTGTCCGTCCAGCATGCCGATGGTCTGGATGTGCTGGGTCGGGTCCACCACGCCTCCCTGGCTGGTGGTGACCAGGGTCAGGTTCTGGATGTGGCCCGACGACGGCTGCTGCTCGCCCTCCCTGCTGGTGCCGGTGCCAGCCGGGGTGGTGATAATGCTGATCTCCTGGGCCTGACCGCCCACAAAGTTGAGGTCGTCCACCTCGGCCGTCACCACCAGCTGGATCTCCTGCTCCCGGCCACCGGACGGCAGCTGGTACTGCTGCAGCTGCAGGAGATTCCGCACCTCCTCCGGTGCCTCCGCCGTCGTGGTAACCTGATCCCCGGCCACAGGTGCCTCGGAGGACAGTGACGGGTCACCGGCTGTGGCGGCGCCTGCGACCCGCTCCTTGGTGTGCGTTTTAACGTGGGTCTTCAGGTTGTCGGGGCGACTGAAGGAGGCCGAGCAGAAGGAGCAGGTGAAGGGCTGCCTACCTGAGTGGGAGGCCACGTGACGCCTCCTGGCACTGGAGTCTGAGAACGTCTTCTTACAGAGGGGGCAGTCGTATGGCTTCTCGCCCCTGGGGAACACAGCGCTAGTGGTTAGTAACCTGGTGGATGTAGACTACAAGCACAAAGTAGGGATGCACCGTTTATCGCCTGTATATCGGTATCGACCGATATTTGCCTTGTTGACTGCCAACGGCCTATTGGCAAATTAGATGACAGTCACCGACTGGTGTGTGGCCGATGTTTATCAGTTGTGTCACGTCCATCTTGAAAGTTGTTTTTAACTAAAATAATCTTTGTCATGTGAAAGAAGGTGAAATGAAATGTGTATCATTGAATTTGTGCTCAATAAGATAGTGTGATGGAGGGCTGAAATACTTCCCATAACAAAAGCAAATAAATTAAAAAACATTGGTATCGGCTATCAGCCAAACTGTTATGTTAAACATCGGTATCGTGATTGGCCAAGAATTTCACAATCGGTGCCTCCCTTGCTCAAAGGTTAAATCACAGAAAGTAGACATTACCAAGCAAAGAATAATGTAATTGTTTATTTACCACATTAATTATTTTATTATTGGCAAATGGCAGCCTCCGGCTAAAGGTGAATCCCTTACCGATGAATCCTGATGTGTGTCTGCAGTGTGCTCTTGGCTGTGAAACACTTCCCACAGATCTCACAGGTGAACGGCTTCTCTCCTGGAAGAAAGAGAAGTTATGTGTTCACAAGCTCACTGTAGATGGATGATGTCAGATGAGGCTAACATCTCAACTAGGGATACAAAATCAAATAGTGTTAAAATATCAGCGAGTACTGGAGTACTTTTTTTGTAGCCATTTTAATTATTATTAAAAAAAAAATTAAAGGCCGGCGATAGTTTCTACCAATTTAAACATATCGAAAGTCTTTATTAATCTGTATTTTATAAAGGCTACCTGTGTTACACCCACACCAGGTGTGACCATGGATGATCTCTGTGTTTACCTCCCACACGAGGTGTGACCATGTGACCTCTGTGTATACCGCCCACAGCAGATGTGACCATGGTTGACCTCTGTGTATACCGCCCACACCAGGTGTGACCATGTGACCTCTGTGTATACCGCCCACACCTGGTGTGACCAGGTGACCTCTGTGTATACCGCCCACACCAGGTGTGACCAGGTGACCTCTGTGTATATCGGCCACAACAGGTGTGACCTCTGTGTATACCACCCACACCAGGAGTGATCATGTGACCTCTTAGTATACCGCCCACACCCGGTGGCGATCATGTGACCTGTGTGTTTCTTACCTGTGTGTGTTCTCAGGTGTTTCTTCAGCTGTGCCGTGTCCATGAACCTGTGATGACACAGGTCACACTCTGGCAAAGATTTACCTGGAATACAATTATTATTAAAAATTGATCTTGTGTACTTCTTATACATATACACAATTCAAGTTAAATAACAGGTGAAAATAGTAGAACTCTTAACAGTATGAGTACTAGTAAAAAACTGTAATTGTTACCAGGGTCAAGTAGAGGGGGTTTAATTCTTACCAGTATAAAATACAGGTGGAAGACATACCAGTACTGGTGGAATAGCTGCTAGCAGTATAAAGTACTGTCGAAAAAGCTCCTCCCAGTATAAAATGCTGGTGGAACACCCGTAACCAGTATAAAGAACTGGTGGAACACCTTTTACCAGTAACAGTACTGGTGGAAGAGATCCTACCAGTACAATTACTGTGTGCAATAGCTCACCAGTATGCACTCTGTAATGGCTCTTCAGTTGTCTCCGTTGTGTAAAGTTCTTCCCACATTTATCACAGCTAAATGACTTCTGTTCTGAGGACGCAAAGCAAAGAACCAAACAGACATACAGACAGAGCAATCTCTCGTCAGTCAGGTTAGCTTTTCATGAATGCATATCATATATAATGACACACCACAACGTTCACGACGCTATACCTTCGTGGAGGTTCATGTGCTCCTGGAGGGAGTGTTTGGTGGACAGGGCCTTGGAGCACACGGTGCAGACGAAGGGTTTCTGTCCCGTGTGCATGCGCTGGTGGACTAGCAGGGAGTGCTTCTGGGTGAACGCCTTCCCACACACGGTGCACCCGAACGGCTTCTCTCCTGGAACATGGAGGTTGGGGGTTATGACTGTATTGTTGTTACACATATATTATTCATCTTCTTCGGGGTCTTCATAATACACACAGACTGGACGTGTGTGTTTGTGTGTGTGTGTGTGGGAGTGAGTTTGACAGAGACAGAGAGAGAGAGAGAGAGAGAGAGAGAGAGAGAGAGAGAGAGAGAGAGAGAGAGACTGCAAGTTAACTAATCTTACCCGTATGCGTCCTTAGGTGAATCTTTAAAAACATGTGGTTCTTGAACACCTTCCCACACTCTTCACATCTCGCCTCAGTCTCAGGATACTTTCTCTTCCTCCCTGGTCTCCCTGGCTCTCGGGTCCCCGGAGGAACGCTGCCCACCCTGTAGCCAACGTATTTGATCGGTGGTCTCACTTTGCGCTTACTGTGGCGACTGCGCTCGGCTTGAGGTTGGTAATCTGCGTCGTCGGAATCTTTACGTCGCGACTCCACCAGATTATCGTCACCCTGTCCTTCATTTGCGATGAGACGCCTTACTGTCCTCTCCTCACTTGAGTCCCCCTGCTGCAAGGCATGTCTGGGTACCGCTGGGGCGGGGACGGAAACGACTCTCCGCGGACGCCCTCGTTTGCGTTTCGGCCGATTCAACGCCTCTGGATCGTCCGCTTCTGCGTCATCCACGTCTGCGTCGATCTCGTCATCCTTGGTCCCTGCCTGTGCTTTTCTGAGGCCAGAGAGGGCCTGTACCAGTTCGGTGACCTCCAACAGACGGGCCACCGCTAGAAGCTGCTCAGCGGAGGTCTGTTCGACAGACACCTGAGCGCTGTAGATGAACTCTAACACCGTGGCAAAAGTCTTGGCCACCATGCCCTCCAGCGTGTAGGTGGACTGACCTGTTTGTTCCTGTGCGTTGAACATTGAGGAGAAGTAGTCGCTGCTTGCGGCCAGAATGACCTTGTGTGCTTTAAAGTGCACATCTTCCACTATCAGTGTGATGTCGCACAGCAGCCCTCTTATTCTAAGGTCATCACATTTGCTCAGGATGCTGCCCTTGTGGGATTCAGAGCAGAGGGCCACATGTGGAATTGTTGTGTCTGGCGTTGCTCCAGTCATCTCTACTCACTAACACTAAGGGGTTGAAAAAGAAGAGCAAAGTAACCTAGACAGTAATTCATAATAAAAAGCAATTGACGTGGACTTCATTCCAGTGCATGGATGTTTTGAGTGCATAAATGTCGGTAACACAAGTTTTCATAATTGAACGTTGGCCCTTTGAATTGCTGTGTAACGTTACATGTAATGTTATGGCCTTAAAACAGATGCTAGCATACTAAATTATTACTAACAATACACTCGCTAGCTAGCGTAACTGACACGTAATACGCCACGTCTAACTTAGATCCGAAATAATATAATGCTGCTATAGGTTTTCATGTAAACCATAATGGTATACTTTGCTTGAGCAGCTAAACCCCAGTGATATTTACAATACTGTGCTTTTAGGACCTTACCTTGTGTTGCTGTGCAAAGCGGATATATATATATATATATATATATATGTTCTCGCGATAACTGCGCAGCCGGCGTGATTATGGAAGGAGCGCAGCTGGGCGGTAACTAGAAATAGAAATAGAGGGAGTGAACCCAGTGAACCCGTTCACTCTATGGAGAGAACCATTAACATAACTGAATATGTATGAAAATATCAATTAAGGGAAATTAGAGCCAATGAAAACGCCTCTCTTTCAGGACCTGGCTTCTTATTGGCTTAGGTTAGGTGAAAAGCCAAACCCAAGTTGACAGACAAATCAAATCCAGCCAGCCAGTCTAGTGTGGTTGGCTCGTTGCTGTTGATGCGAACACTATCAGGTAGGACGAGCGTCTACAATATTTTTGGAGACTGTAAAAGATATGCCTATAAACAAAAAATTACAGATTGTTAATGTAATGTTATGACATGATATTTAATGCAGGCTAGCTCTCTGTCGTTTGTCCCAGGTGTGGTCCTCCAAAATGAAAAGGGTCAAGGTGGTCGTTGTGGGCGCAGGTGTGATTGGCTTTTCTACAGCCGTGTGCATCGCCGAGTCCCTTCCCCTCTGTGCGGTCACTCTGGTGGCTGACCAGTTCAGCCCGCACACAACCAGCGATGGTGCTGCAGGCGTAATGTTTGTGTCACAATGTCCAGGTATGTTCAATGGGTACGTCACAGAAACACTGTCCTAAATTCTTCTTTAGCTCTGTTGAGTTTAATAATATTTCATAAATCTATTAAATTACCCAATACATTTTAGATTCATATATTTGATCTAAACGTGCATCTTATTATGCACACATGTCAAGAGTCATGCTACTGGATTTGAGTGTTTTTTACAAAACAATGCATTCAGATATCCCCTTGGAAAGACAGAAACGGTGGTTCAAAGACTCCTTCGATCACCTGCTAGCGATTGCTCAATCCGACCAGGCAGCAGATGCTGGAGTCCTGCTGACCTCGGGGTAGGCCTATACCATAATTGCTATTCAACCAACAGGTGGCTTGTTGCCAGGAAATATTAACCTTAACAATAGTACAACAGGATAACCCTGCCCTCCAAACCTGCGTCACACAGGCTTTAGTTAAAGGCTTACAAACCAATGTTTAACATGATTTGTTCTTTAGTTGCCAAATCTACCGAGAGGTTCCTGCCCGAACGGTGCCTTTCTGGTCGGAGTTAGTACTTGGCTTTCGTTTCCTCACTGAGCGCGAGCTGAAAAGGTTTCCGGAGCACTGCTTTGGCCAGGCCTTCACCACCATAAAGTGTGAATGTTCGTCTTACCTGCCCTGGCTGGAGAAGCGGTACGCTCTTGTTGTTATCTTTTGACATTAGACTAGGACTTCAGTTGGAATGAAAGTGTTATTGAGTCACTCATTAACTTCCACATAGTGACTCGTTAACAACAATAAAAAACAACGAAAAACCAAACAAATAATTTGTTCTTAATGATATTTAAATGTATTCATAACTGAAGCTTAAAATATATTTGATTATCATGTTTTTTTTCAAGCAAGGTACAGCTACGTGCACTTATCTCATCATTTCTGTTTTGACTTTTTTCAGGTTCAGGAATGCTGGGGGTAAGGTGCAGCAGAGAACCGTGAACCACCTCCAGGAGCTGGCCGGGACCTACGACCTCATCGTGAACTGTTCCGGTTTGGGGGCCCTGGCCCTGGTGGGGGACGAGCAGGTCCACCCGGTCCGGGGCCAGGTGCTGAAGGTCCAGGCGCCCTGGATCCACCACTTTATCCGAGACGGAGACGGCATGACCTACATCTACCCCGGGGTACACAGCGTCACGTTGGGGGGCACCCGTCAGGAGGGGGACCGGCGGCTGGAGGCGGACCCCGCGGACTCGGAGGACATCCTGCGGCGCTGCGGCCTTCTGGAGCCCTCGCTCGCCAAGGGCAAGGTGCTGGCCGAGTGGGTGGGTCTGAGGCCCGGACGGAGGAACCCCAGGGTGGAGAGGGAGGTTCTGGGGACGGAGGGCTGCGGTCGCCCGGTGCACGTGGTCCACAACTATGGCCACGGCGGCGGGGGGGTGACCCTGAGCTGGGGCACGGCCCTGGACGCGCTGGGGCTGGTGAAGCAGTGTCTCCATGAGATGGTGCCTCCGCAGGCCAGGCTCTGAGCCCCGGCTGGTCCCCCCCCCCCATGGAGACCCTGCCTGATATGTGACCCGTTTGTCCGTCCGGAGAACACGTGCCTTGCTCCCATATGTGCCTGCTTTAGGGGCCAGGATAGTGTCCTGAGTACTGGTTTAGCCAGGTGAAAGGTCCTGAGTTTGATTCTATGTATACAGACTTAAGCTGTAGGCATCCTTCAGGAAGATGTGTAACCCCCTACCTGGTTCTTGAAGACCTGATTCTATAATTCTATAATTCTCTAACGTGGTCGATTTTAGAAGTGATTGGTAGAAAGGGATTTTATGCACTTTATATTTTTGGCAATTGTATTACTACTTCAGGAAACACATTGATAAATATATATTAATGTTTTAAAAATTAAGAAATTAATATATTTGTAGTCTTTTATTTGATGCCTTTTTTGGTATGTTCTCATTGTCAAACACTATTATAACAGCTCTTTTTAAAACTCCAGTATTAAATAAAGAAATGGTGGCTATACAATTTGTGTCCTTCATTGCCCTAAAGTTGTTTCCTCTACCTTGTTGTTACAATATATATTATATTAACAATCAGCTTGAATGCATCTTATCCATACAATCACACATAACCATCTTGACATCAGATTGCAATTATGCTGCTCTAGTGGGTAGTATGGATTCTTGGAAAGTTTTTAAGACGTTATTTCGGAACCGCAGCAATCGTCCGAAAGAGAAGCCAGTGACTCCTTACTGTCCATTGTCAGTATCACCACACATCCAACTTTATACACGCAGTCCTTGTGGTGGGCGGTCTTCTCCTTGCCCTGTGGTATCCATGTTAAAGGGTTAGAGTAGGCCTGGGTGCAGCATGACCCACTTAAACCTGGGAATGTGTCCTGGGGCCACCTACCGCCAAGTCCGTTATCGATACCTGTGAAACAGAGAAGATTTGCCACTCAAAGTCCACCATGATAAGGCTGAAGAATTGATAGGATTAGCATTAGTATTTTACACAGAGACATACACTCACTGCCAAGCGATGCTGGTTACTGAGCACCCGGATTCTCACTGTATCCATGGCAATGGCGACATCATCCACAGAGCGGTCTAGCTCAACAGAAATCCTCTCAACCACAGAGCGAGGGATTCCATAGCAACCCTGCTGCATTAGGATACAGTTACAGTTTATTAGTCTCAGGGGGAAAATTGTTATTGGTTATTAATAAAAACATGACAAACCACCGCAGATTTATGTCACCATTCATGTTTTTAACTGTAATCTTTAATTTACTATTACTACTATTCATTCAGCAGAGAATTTTATACAAAGCCACCTATAACTTGTTATTATACATTACGGTAGGTATATCTAGAGATAGTCTGTGGCCATTGGCATTTAAACCCAGAACCTTTCGCTTGGGAGACAAGCATTCTAACAATTAAGCTATTCTGCAACTATTTATTACATTATGACAGTCTTATAAGAACCTTCATGGTCATCTTTTAACAATACAGTGAAATATTAAGGAATGTGCGTATCACCCTACTGATATACAAGATATGGCTGAACCCTAACCCTAGCAGAAGTGATCTTCCATGTCACACACACTGCCCATGTCGACCAGCAGCTAGCCAGTTAGCTAGTTACCTTGTCTGAGAAGGGTTCAGTGGTCAAGTCGATACCCTGCGTCTGTAGCCTCTCTTCCACGAGGGACTCTAGGTTCCCAAGGTTCCCAGGGGGGATCCCCCTCCCGGACCACTGCAGCCGGGGGACTCCAACCTGGTCCACATCCAGCCGGTCTCTGTCCATGGGGGTACCCGGTGTGCAGGAGATATCGATGTCCCTTTCAGTGGATACGGCCTTCGGTCTTCCTGGGTGTGGAGAAGCAGATCTTGACCCGGGATGAGATGGGAATACCTTGTGGTTTGATGTGAGCTGTACACTTGCTGTGTTGTCGATTGTGTTTTTTTCAGAGGTGCTGGTGACCAATGCATCCCTGGCGGCGACGGCGTTCTTGCCCAAGACAAACGTAACGCTAACGGACCCAGAGGAAGGAGTGTTTCCATGGAGATTCAATATTTGCCGTTTCCCCTCCGATATGACGGTGCTAACCTCCATTAGCTTCAGGTCCTCCAGGTTGCTTCTAGCACCTGGTTGGTTCTGGAGGTCTGCCAGGGAGAGGCAGCGCCTGGGCTGGGCTGGAACCACCCTAATGTCCCTTAGCTCCTCATAGCTCCAGCTTCTAGCTATGGCTCTGCATGGGAGCCGAGGCCTGGTTAGACCATGCAGACCTGAAGCTCCGTCCTGGGGACTCCCTGGGTGTCCCAGGGTGGTCTTACTGGGGCAGGAAGGATGGGTCAGCATCGGGGGGTGGATGGGGGTGTCTGGGGACAGGAGATGGCTGGACTCAAAGCCAGAGGAAGACCTGCTCATGGAAGAGGTCCGTTGGTTCCGTCCTGCAAGTAACAAGTGCAGTGTAATGTATATCATGCAGGTAATATGACCTTCTGTAAAAAACATTTTGTGATTTATGTTTTAAGGAAAAGCGAGGGAAATGGAAGTTAAACTAGTAGAGAGTAAATGGGCACAGTAAATAAATACATTTATGACATGAAAAGGTCAAAGTGATTGTTGAAATGTGAGTAAAGGACGATTGAAAGCCAGGAGAACTGGAAAAGAAAGAAGGTCTAAAGGAAGAAAAGAAGCAGGCCAGACCAGTCCATGCATTAAGCATTTTATTTTTTGTTCGATGGCAACAGAGGCAGATTTTAGCACCATTCAGGTCTCTTCTATCAGATGTTAGTTGACCTCTGACCTAATAGAGCAATAATGTACATTTTGTTCACCATATTAGAACAGGCCTTGTGTTATATATTTTTAAAGATGCACTATGCTCTCAAGTGCATTTACAATGATACAAAATCCCGTACTTCAACAAGCAGATTTAAACCACTTAAATATATTTGTTATGAATCTGCATGATGCAGTTACCCAGGCACATAATAATATATTTTGCAACATTATGGTGTTGAATTAGAAAAATATACACACAAAAACATCACATTTTTTAGGGAAATTTACAAAGTGTGAAAAATAGATTACGCTATCGTGCTAATGGCATTCAGACATTCACGAGAGCCTTTATATACAGTTAGTTCAAAAACGTATCCTTTTGCATCAAAGCAAACAACCAAAACAAGAATGATCTCTATTTTAATAAAGTCTTCACAGAACAGGTTTACCTCAATTACTGGGCAGTCATTTAAAAAACTTTTTTCTCACACTTTTGTTTCAACTGTCACAATTTTCTGCCAGCACAAAAACCACCAATTCTCTAAAGTTCTCAAAACCAAAGATATGAGTAGAGTGAGTGAGTAGACCTAAAATCACTTTCCAAAAGCTCAGCATAAAATCGAGTATGTTTAGGTAAGCCTCGAGAAGCGAGAAGAGAAGAGATAGTTAACACTTCTAGTTACAAAAAACGTTGATTTTAAGCAACAGTTGAGAGTTGACTTTATGTTTCGAAGAAATTGCAGAGACAGAATTACGTACGACGGAAGAAAAAGAAAAAGAAAGAAAGAAAGCCAGATTTGTAGATAAATGTCAAAGTCTGTTAGAAGAAGAAAAAATTAAAATACAAAGAGTGGGTAAACAGAGTCTGAGAGGGGGGTTGATGATGAGGCTCAAGCAAACGAAGAATAGTAAAAGAAGAAGAAATAGATAGACCCCAGGAGTCTTCCTCCCTGGGAAGAATAAGGCAGAGGGGG
>OMKX01001941.1:0-10225 GCA_900302425.1 Brosme brosme
GGAGAGCAAGGACAGAAAGAGGGCAGAGGATGGATGAAGAGGCAGGTGGAATAGAGAAAAAGATAAAGGAGGAGAAGAGAAATTGGAGAGCAGTTTGGGGTGAGAGGGCAGACCACAGGTGAGGGGAGGTGAAAGGTTTAGGGGGAGGTGAAGGACAGTGGAAAGGCACCAGCAGCCAAGTGGGAGAGGAGAGAGAAAACGTCCATGGATCAACATCACAACTTTACGTGATTCTTAAAAATACATTTGCAGGCACCCCCGACCACCTTGACAGCCCCCTTTTTCACTGCACACTCCATTCCATAGTGGGGTCTGCCACACCTGGCCAGGCCCTACAGTAATCACTCACATATCCACACACCCATGCAACCATGCCATCCTTAATGCCGATTGGTTCTCATGGAGAACGCGCCTCATGGAAAAAAGACAGAAAAAGGGTCAGGCTCCACTTCCCAAGGCCAAACAAATGGAGGTAATTGAGATCCCTGGGTTAGAAACATGCGTTCAGGTAAGACACAAAGGGTTTCAACTTGGGTCGGATCTCAGTCACAAACACAACATCCAACAAGTTACGATTTGTACAATTGTGAGACAAAAACAAATGAACACAACACACCCGACAAATATTAGTTAAGCGCCAACAGTCTTCCTGTAAGTGTGGACTGGAAGAACAGGTCTTTGTGATGACACTCAAGGATATTCTTAACTCGGTTTATTTATACAAACAAATAAATAAATCCCTGTATTATTGTTTCATCTGCGTAAATTAAATCCATCCACATTCAAGGAGAGCATCTGTTCCGAACTCTGGTCTTTCACAGTTATGAGTGCCACTTGGCTTGGCGTTATCCAGCCTAGATCTAATTTAGAGGCCTTTGCCTTGACCCTAATACATACTGATGACAGACCAGATACTGAAGGCCCCGGCTGGGGGGAGTCTCTTTAAGTGTTCTCCCAAATTCTATTACAGCCAATGGCCATCTGTACTTATTATTCCATCCCAGGCAACAGTTACCTAATAAGGAGGGCTAGTGAAGATTTACTGGGCCCATTAAAGAGATACACCGCTTTGTCTACGTTCAATCTACTGCTGAGGGTCCTAGGTCTTCAACTGTATGTTACGGTGCGGTGGCATCATTAAACATTTTATCTCAACGGCTCGGTGCAGGGCCGAACAGGCACTGGTCACAACATGAAGGACTCCTTGGTGCGTTTGAAAATTGGGATGAGAGGAAAGTCAGTGGTGCATAAAAGCTGAGGCTTCTCATCATAAAGAAAGCCCTATGCCCCTTGAGGGACAATCAGCAACACCTGTAAAGACTCCCTCTTCACATTGTTGCAACGATTCAAGGAGACCCTTGTTCCTTCTTCGCGGTCACTCACGACCACGCTTTCACCCAAACAAGGTTGGCGCGGCTTCATAAGATGAACTCTGTCATGTCAATACGTTTGGCTTCCACGGTCATTAGTTTCACTCAGAAACGCCCACAATTCCATTCCACAAGAAACAAACAACCAGAAATCACCCAAAAAACAAACAAACAAAACCAGCCATCCCCCACCATCTACCCGCCACGCCCTCTAGCATCCGAGTGGCGATGGCTGAATACAAGCATGCTCCATGGGCCAGGTGGTGAGGCAGGAGTGTGGAGAACATCATTTATACTTCAAGGGACGCTGCTTGACACCTTTCACATTCGTCTCACGACAGGACACATTTGGAATCTCATTATAATTTTATAGTAATCAAATATAGTCATTTTTAAAGTAGAGAGTCACTCTTGCCATGCTGTGAGAGGCGCATTAGCCAGTGACAACAGTGAAAACCTTTTCTGTACAAATATGGTGTTAAAAGTGGACAAGCGTCCCCTAGTATAAATGATGGCTTGAGGAGGAGGGAGTGGAGAGCAGCACGATACAGTACCTGACCAAGTGGTTGTAGATAAAGAGCTGTAGTTTAGGATGGAGATTGGGGAGACAGACACTGAGGGAGGCCCAGTGATGGGCCTTAAACACAGAGAGGAAGTAGTGGACAGGAGAGCAGTGTCTACATCCCACACACACACACACACACACACACAGACAGACAGAGAGAAACACACATTCACACACACATATAAAGTTGACACGTAGATTCAGACGGTACAAACACAAAAGGAATATGAAGGACGGTACAGAGAAATAACAGGAAACATCACAAACGACAAAAAAGACAAAACACAAGCAGACGGAGAGGGAGAGAAAAGAAAGACATGAGCAAATGTGTCTGTTGAAAGTGATCAATCAAGTCTATCTGGAATGTCCCAATGTGTTGGGACATGCCTCAGCACCATTCTTATCTGGCCTGTTGTTTTTTGGCAAGATAGTGTCTACTAGAGGGGATATGTGATTGGATGTTACATACAAGGAAGTTAGCGGATCAATTCTAATCCTTCACATGAGAAGGTACATTTTGACTTGTTTAGATAACCGTGATCTAATTGTACATCGTTGTAGTGTTGTTAGTAGACTTAACATAATTGTTGATTGCTGTTGTGGTGTAAGTAGACCGTAATCTAGTGTAGTTTCCTGCTGCTTTGGTTTACAGGATTTAAACACTGCTATTAGTATATTGCCCTGTGTCCGGTAACGGTCAGTTAGCCTGTTGTTATATTCCACCATATTCTGTTTTGGTGTATGGTTGTCCAAGCAAGGGCTGCAGGCTGGTCTGCCTGCATGTGCCACTGGTCCTTTGCAGCTCATCCAGAATGCAGCAGCCCGGCTAGACTTCAACCTACCCAAGCAGTCCCATACTAGACCTCTCCTCTGCACCCTGCTCTGGCTACCGGCGGCTGCTCGAATCTGATTCAAGTCACTGGTACTGGCCTATCGTGCTGCGAACATCTCCTGCACATCCTAAATCCAGGACATGGTCAAACCATACACCCCAGCCTGTCCACCTCGCTCTATGATGGGTTGCTACTTCCTCACGGTTCGCTGTCCTGGTTCCACAATGGTAGAATAAGCCCCCCACTGAAATCAGGACAGCCGAAACCCTACACATCCTCCGTTGTAGAGTGAAAACCCATTTGTTCGGACTGCATCTTGGCCCATGAAGAAACATTTCTTGTTTCTACAATGTACCACTTAAAGCAGCTTTCTTATTTGATTCATTTGATGTACTTGCATGATTCTTGGACTTTTTGGGTTGTATCTTAATGATTAAATGCACTTATTGTAAGTTGCTTTGGACAAAAACGTCAGCTAGACAAATGTAATGAGAAGGACTCAATAAGTGTTGAAAGGGGCAAGGGTCGTTTTGATATTTTCTTGGGTAAAAGGTTGATGAAATTGACAAATCTGAAATAAATTGTCACTTATCACTCAGCTATCACTCATCTTTTTAAGTGGTGAGCACCATATGACCTGAATGACCAGCAATGACAAAAGGAAGCTAGATGACAGAATGAAAGAAAGCTATCAAGAAGTTATTATAATATATATTGCTAAAAGTAAGCAAGCATACCAAAGCACAAGTAGCATTTTATTTTACAGTAAATGAACAAGCTCAGTGTTTGCTTCTGGTTTGGGACTACGGGCACTTTATTTCTTGGTGTAAGAAAATCATTTCAGGGATATTCAGGTAGGTAGAATAGTCAGTATATATTTATTGGTTGGCTTCTTTCAAATAATTGTCGACTATTATGGGGACTAATTTAGGGGCTCAATGAGAAGATCTGTGAGAATGTTCAAAGTCTAATCTTAAACAGGTAGCCATTTGTTAGAAAAGTAAAATGCCTTATTGGGAAGGGAAAAAATGTGCAGGACTGGGTTCTTTCAAACTTTCCAAGTCAGGTGATGGTAGACAGCTACTTTTATCACTTGACGGGGTCATAGGAGACCAGGAACATAAGAGGCTCTTGTGTCAATAAGGGTGTTGGTTTACCATAAACAAACAAAGCAAGTACTTTTTAGACAGAAGAATCAAACAATTGTTTTATCTACGTTACAATCATTGCAGACTGTTATTTTTCCTGGTATATACTGCTCTAATGATGAATTTGATAAAGTTAAAACTCAGAAAGTAGCGGTTATCAAAGTGTCCAAAGCTAAGGTTAGGCAGCAGTAGCAAAATCAAGCATGCTCATAGACACATCCACACCACCACACTCTCTCATAGAGCAGCTCCCATTCCCTTCTGAGTTTTTAAACCTTCCACAGTGAACTCAGTCGAACCAAAAACACTGCTGAATCCACGTTATGCATTATGAACAGTTCAGCAATTGGCAAATGTTCACTCCAACATTGTAGTATATACGCCAATAGTGAAGTGCTCATTCATACATTTATTTTTTTAAGTGAGTTACTATGTAGTGTTGCCAGAAAACAGAGACCATAGATGTTTGCGTCACTTGAGACGCCCAGCAGAAACCCTCCCCACGTGGCATGAAAAGCCCTACATCTGCTGTAAGCCCAGTCAATGAGACAAGGTGAATCCCAGCCAGGTCCGCTTCATTAAAAATACATAGTAAAGGAGCAAAGACAGCATTTGTCATCAAAGCCTTTTTTAAATGTCACTGGATAGAATAAATAATGATATTTCATCTGAAATAACTGTTATCATGACAGAGGGTGTAAGGGGTTATGAACTATGGAAAGCAAACCTTTTTTTAAACTAAAACAAGGTCTTACTTCTCGTCCGCGTGGGAGTGCATCTTCTTCAGCTTCTGCATGATGCTGCTGGTCTCGCTGCCGGAGACGGAGAGCGGGGGAGACGGGCTGCGGGCGTCCCTGTCCGCCAGCATCAAGCTTGGGGACGCGATCTCGGACACGGGGGTCTCGGACATGGGGGTCTCCTGGTGGATCGGAAGGCACGGTCAGACGCAGGCCATTGGGTTATGTGCTTCAACAGAGACAACCTGTGTTTGTAAATACTGTCATGAATACATATTTAAAGTGAGATGAGTCTGTGGGTCTGGGTCTTAATATTGTTAAAGAGACGGTGGTGAAACTAACGGAAGGTGCGTCGCCTCCTGCAGACTTGAGGCGCTCCTTGAGCCTCAGGGTGGAGCTCCTCATCCTCTCGATCTCCTCCTGCTGCTTCAGCAACAGCAGCCTCTCCTTCCTCGCCGCCTTGTTGGCCTCCTGGAGACGCTTGATCTCCGCCTAGAGAGACACACGCACGCACGCACACGCACAGGATTCAAATATTTCAGAGATAACAAGTACTCAAGGTTTGGTTTTGGTACTCAAGGATACATGAAACATCGCCTGCGCCACACAGCAAGGCTGCCTATTGTAGCTGATATAGAACAGAACTTTTGAAAGTCCACAGCAGCTGTATTTCTTATGCTATGAAATATAATCCTTAGTTATTCCCTAAAACACAAACTGTTTCATGGCCATGCTTCTTACACACTATCTGTAACTGTGTTTATTGATTAAAGAAAACATGATGTACAATGATATGAAATTCACAGTATGAGGTTCACAAAACCAGCTGTCCTGTCGCATAACCTCCACTAAAGCTTTCAGATGTCTACTGCCTCCCTGGGGCCTTCTCCTCCCAGCTTCACCCCTGCACTAGCTACCTGGTCCTGCTGTAGCTTCATCAGCAGGCCCCTCTGCTTCTTCCGGATGGGGGGCATCTTGTCGTCCTCTCCCTTGTCCCTCAGCCTACTCTTCTGGTGCTCCAGCCAGGCCACCTCTGTCTTGGTCTTCTCCTTGAGGGCCTTCTGCCGCAGGTGCAGTAAGGAGCCCTGGTGCTGCAGCCTCACCTCCTCGTCCACCATGTACTGGCGCACCATATCCATGGTGAACTGGGAGAAGCTGTCCTGGCCGCTGGCGAAGGCCTTGCTCACATCCTGAGGAACAGGGGGGAGGAGGTTGGTTCAGTTATGTTCAGAAAATGAGGACGACGCTCATGTCAGTCAGAAGTAAGAAGCGGGAGGACTAAAAAGGACAAAAAAAAGACTAAAGATCAAAGAAGGAACAATATACAGAGTAAAAAGAAAGGCAAAGTGTGCGTCATCCATAGCTGAGGGGAGGAACACATAAACGTGCAGCAAACAGCGTAAGCACTCGCTAATGGGGGCTTTTCATCATCACACTCCTGCCATTGACAAACAGTGACTCAGCCTGACAATCAATGGAGCGCATGCAGGCTTTGATACACTGCACTCACCTTAGAGCTGTTCAGTGGCACAGAGGCCAAACTCCTGTCGTGAGTGGCCGCCTCTTCCTCGGATTCCTCATGCGGACGGGACTTCTTATCCAAGGTGCCACGCCGGTGCGCCTCGGACGGCAGCAGAGAGCGAAACGAGCGCTCCTCGATCTCATCCTCCGTCATGGACTCGTCAAACTTCAGAGAGTAGTCGGTTGCCACTGACGTACTGTCTGCTTGAGAGAAGGACATGAAATGACCGCAGTGGGCTTTCAGAACTATTTTTATTTTCTAGGTACCACGACTGAAGTTGAATTTATCCTTTATTTCAGGAAAGGCTGTAATCCAGTCAATCATTTTGTGAGACAAGAAATTACATATGTTAAATATGATCTATCACGCAAGCATTTTAAAGTGTGCTATAAACAACTTATCAATGCCTGACTTTGTTGCATTGCATAAAATGAATCGAATGGTTTCTCAACCTTGGTAAACATATAAACAATTTCAATGTGTTTATTTGGGTTAATAGCAGGCCAATTGACCTGACATGGCTGCGGGTACCCCTTGTGTAAGTGACTTGTTTGTTATTCTAACGCACGTATGGTAAAAGGGGAGTCATTCTCTTTTCTTTCCCTCTACAGCCACAGTTAGAGGGTTCTGGTCATATACTACAGTGGGCTTCTTGAAATCACACTTTCTCACTTTATTTTCACAGAAACATTAAGTGGAACAGCACAGAGGAATGTATAGCGATCTGCTGATGCTAATTCTACATCCAGGAACTCCCTGACAGCATGGATTGGTTGACATAATTTTATTTTCATATACAACCCTCGTGGTACCTTTCTCGTTCCGCACAGAGTGGATGCTCTCGCTGAGGAGGGAGTCGTCTGCGGCCGTGGGAACCTCCTCCTCTACAGAGCTGTTCCCTGTTGCCTCCTTCCCCCTCCTGGCAGGCTCACGGCTCTCCTCTACAGCCTTTTCCTTCCTGACGTCCATCCTCCGCCAATCTCTCTGTGCTGAGGAGTCATGTGACCGGTCCAAGTAGCTGCTACTGTCTCCTCCGCTTAAAAAATAAGAAACAGAATGGAGAGTCAAACATCTTTAGAAACACGCCGCACAGAAATCCTTCTCAACACGGGGTATCTGAAAGTGTACCGAGAAGAGATTCATGAACAGGAATTATTTAACAGTTTTTCTTCTCAGTCAAAACACAGCTACTAGGGCAATATTTCACTGACTTGTTCGATTTTTCACAGAGGGAAAAAAAGACCAAAGTATAAAAGCGCCCCTCCGTTTTTTGAGAGGCCCATACCTGATGTCGGGTCTCCTGTACGGCAGGGAGTCAGAGTGGCTGAGGCTATCCAGGGAGGAGAGGGGCTCCCCGGGCATGGTTCTGCTGCGGGACTCCTCACTCCTTGAACTGAAGGAGTGCACACACGACCTGGTTAACATTTTAATGGCGCGTATTATCACGCCATTGTCAACATTGCATAATAATTGTTGGCCTTTATGCAAACGGTAACTTAAAGTCATCTGAATAAAAAGTAAAGTGTATGTGCTGCATATCTTATTCGAGGGCCTAGCAAGTTGTGATCTGTGGAGCATGCAAAAAAGGTTGAGCCTTACCTGTCTGTTTCAGTGCGTGCTTGAGGCGACTTCTTGTGTGAGCCGTACTGTAACTTATGTTGGTCCAACACAGACCTGCTCGGACTCTCGGCAGAGCCGGTCAAGTCCCCTTGGACCATCTGGGACCGGGTCAGCTCCGCCATCTGACACACAACGTGAGGTCAGAAGTCAGCTCATTGCCTTGTAATGAAATGGCGTTCACCTGCGGTACAGGCCAGCAGACCAAGCAAGAGAGCGACAAGGTGACGGCTGACCTCTTTGATGTGGCGGGCCGCGTCGGCCGTGTAGCGGGCCGCTTCCGCCTGCTGGCTCATCATCTTAGCGGACGCTTCCTGGAGGCCCCCCAGGGTCTGCTGGTGGTTCACCGCCATGCTCTCCTGCAGCTCTGCATGGGCCTGGACATACACACACACACCAAATCACACCATGCACACAATAGATGATGGTGACTAGTACAGGTATGCGCACTGATATCCCCTCACAGCCTGAGTGTGTGTGTGTATGTGTATCTGTATGTGTATGTGTGTGTGGGTAAGTACCCTGGCAGCTCTTTGCCTGCTCTCCTCCATATGCAGCTGTGTCTCCAGAGATTCTCTCTCGGCCTTGATCTTCAGCTCATACAGCTCACGCTCATGCCGCTGCTGCTGCGCCTGCAAGGTCAAAAAGTCAAAGGTGAGGATGACATATCCACAGCACTTGAATGCCATTGAAACATATTATTCTATTTAATTACAAAAGGCCACCCTGTTTCCACCGCTGACGTCTTGACTGATAATAACATAATTGAATAGTGGAATTCCATCATTATCCAACTATCCTTAATTAACTAGTGACTACATCCTCGCCCGACTGCCCCTTGGTAGAATCGTCCGTCACCTTCAGTATCTGGGCTAGAGACACACTCTCCTGCTGGGCCATGGACACACCCCTCAGCCTCTCCACATCCCCCAGTTGTCGCACAGACTCCTCTATGGACTCCAGGTAGCTCAGCTCCACGGTCATGCGCTGCCTCAGCACACCGGGAGCGTACTGCCGCTCGCCTGGGGGGAGACCGGGTTATGGGAGGTTAGGGGTGACGCGGTGTCAAGGGTTGAGACGGCAGCAGTACCAGTGGAAGAAGGGGTAAAAGGTTGTTGTTGAACGCACCTGTGGTCTCCTCTCTGCTACTGAGCGATGGGAAACGCCCATCATTGTGTGCATTTGGTGGACTCCTGGTTGGTGGGGAGGCTCCAGCACCCTGACCCAAGCTGCCTGCTCCCCCAGAGGAGCCACTCCTGAAGGAGACCCCTGAAGACGCTCCATCTGGAGGGGACCCAGGGCCAGCAGGAGAGCCCGGGAGGGAGGCCAGGCCAGGGCTGCCCGCAGGAGACTTATCACCCTCCTGCCCCAAACTATAGCCCGGGACGGAAACAGAAACATGCAGAGAAGGCTTGGTGTGTGGTTCATGGCAGCTGATTGTGATGATGAAGCAGTACCTTCATAGGTTGGGCTTTGTAAAAAAGAGTAAGATAGTGGAAGATAACTTGGGATTTTATATATGCAAATAAAGCACTTCATTCCACACATTGTATGTGTGGAATAAAGTGCTTCAAGTATGTGTGGCAAACTGTATAGGCAGCAGACCCACGGTGCTTTGGCGTCTATCTGAAACGGTGGAGCAGGTTGGTTCACCAATGAAGAAAAAGGTGGCCCTGTCTCAGTAAAGCCTGCTGCTGAGTGCCGCAGTGTAACCTGAGGCACAGGGACCCCGTATCAAAAGCTATATTGTGCAGCGCGGCCCCGGGGCCAAGGCCCACGCCTCAAAAGGAATCAGGGCATTCAGTAAATCCCCTAACTGGGACCAATGGGACAAACAATGGCGCTCCTTTCTTTCAAGGCCCTGTCCCAGGAAAAAGCATAATGTCCTTAGTTACCAGAGATTAACTGACACAGTCCCAAACAAATAAACAAACAGATAGACAGGCAACTGTGCCCACGGCCAGAAAAACACCAACAAACAATGACGACGTAATTGATCCATTTGCTGACTCCTCGCGAATGAAATTCCCTATTTGTCACTTTCCCAGTGAGACGCCACACAAGCACAACAACATTCCGGTTGGACCTTGTTGGTCGTGACGGGTCGTGCTATGACTTCAAAGTTCAAACGTCTCGCCGTCACTTAGAGGAGGAAGACGGAGGAGCTTCGAGGTATGGCAGGAATCTACCACCTGGGTTTCAGGAACATGCCACGGAAGGGCTTAAATGTCACTACTGGGCGGGTTGGGGGGAGATAGAGAGAGAGGGAAACAACAACCTCTCTTTCCCCTCTCTTCTCCCATGGCCGCATGCCCAGGTTGCGGTGGAGCGGGCTGCCCCTGACCGGCCGTCTCGCAGGGCCCCCACAAACAAAAGGGCCTTGTGTTCGGTCCCCGACGGGGGGAGCAGCCTCCTCCTGCTGGCCGGGCTGCA
>OMKX01001953.1:0-10250 GCA_900302425.1 Brosme brosme
CATCTCCCACACTGCTGCCTCACCCACCCTGCTGCCTCACCCACCCTGCTGCCTCGCCCACCATGCTGCCTCACCCAACCTGCTGTCTCACCCACCCTGCTGCCTCACCCACCCTGCTGCCTCCCCCACCCTGCTGCCACCCCCACCAGACTGCCTCAACCACCCTGCTGCCTCACCCACCATTCTGCCTCATCCACCCTGCTGCCTCACCCACCATGCTACCTCACCCACCCTGCTGCCTCACCAACCATCTCTCTCACCCACGCTGCTCCTTCACCCTTGGACTCCCTCATCTGGCTACCTCACCCACCCTGCTGCCTCACCCACCTGGCTCCCTCACCCACACTACTAGTCGTGCCTACAAGGCACTTGGCCAACTATGGTTTGTGTTCGCCGAGTAGTTAAAAAAGTGATTTTAAAGTGTTTTAAAGCAGCAAAGCACTGCTGTGTGGTTTTGTATTGAAAGATTCACTCATCCCAATAGAAGCTTATGTTGTTTGCATGTCTTTTTATTTCATTTTTTTAGAAAGATATTTGATATTTAACACTTATTCACGCTGCCAATGACCGCGATCTGACACGGGCAACTAAAGACACAATACCCGGTTCGAGTCCCAGTGTGTCTAGCATTTTATACCTGCTGTGGAGTCGATCGGGCAGCAGCACTCCTCTCTAAAGTCATCGTTTGGTGAATATTTCTACACAATAGGCCAATTACAAATTACCCTGCCCTGAACAGCAGGGTACAACTAAACAACTACTAAAATGCAATTAAACCAGATACGACTCAAGTATCGAAAAGTCTCCAGTGAATACAACATTAAAATCGCAGTTAGGAAGTGTGTCCCGCAGGTAGTCAACCTAAAAAGCAGGTAAAAAGAATCTCCGGTGTGGGTGATACGCACATGGACTGTATAAAGAACATATTAAAACAGAATTTCGGTATTTGTTAATTGGAAACTAACTTCGATTTTGCTTTTTTGTGATGCGCCTACAAAACGAGAAGGCCGCGATTTATAGTTTCTTGTCATTTCTTGGATCCCAAATAATAACTTGAAGCAAATGTAGAATCTAAATATTTCAATGGTTAACATTTAAGACCAACATTACATTAGGCGCATTTGGGGTAAATCATACAATTTAGTGGCACCTAGCAGAACGGACTTTGTAGAAATTGTATATAATATTCATAAGTATGTTTTAATTAGTGTATAATTCCATGAAAATAAGAACCATTGTGTTGCTTTACCTTAGAATGAGCCCTTTATATCTAGATAGGGAGCGGGGTCTGCTTTCTCGAAGCCTGCATGTTTTTACTGTAGGCTAGAACAAACTCTAGAGAGGACCATTTTCAATGAACAATCATAAACTTTGGGTTTAGTTTTGACCTATCGTTTGAGAGACTAAATACCAATATATTCAAGGAGCCTCATCACTTGACACTTAGCTACTCGATGCTGTCGTAGATGATGACACCATTTTGAAATACATGCGTAACATTTCCGCACAAAAATATCTGAAAACGACTAGACCTATGTTTATATATTTTGTTTTTGTGTATCACATCCGCGAACGATGGTGTTTCCCATACATTAACAATTATTTTACTATCTAAAATTGGCAAATCTTATTTCATTGTAGAGCTGCGTAAATTACATTGTACATTTCTCTCATTCACTCACTAACACACACTGACAACTGTCTGTGAATAGCCCCTCCTCTCTGCGCACACTCTGAATCAGAAAAATGATCATCAAAACAAGATTGATGACTAGTCGAATAATAGTCGGGTTGCTTTTAGTCAACTAACGCAATTCTTAAGTTGGGGACAGCCCTTATTCTGACACAATCCGTTGAGTGAATAATATGTGAAATTGCAGCGTCCAGACATTGAGGCTGTCCAGACTCTTTAAAATCCCATTTTTATAATTTTATTCATTCCTTCTTATTTCCAACCATTTAATTTTCCCATCCTGCACACACAAGGTTTTAAGCCAGAAATGTTGAGATTTTACGTCTACTCACCCATCTGGACCCTAAATCTAACCCTTCTGGGTCACTACCAGGATTGCGCTAAACAAACTCCCCTGAAGCTAGTCTCATTTACATTTGGCGTCATCTGCTGCTTAGCTCTGGCACCGTCCACATGGTAGCAAGCCAAAACTATTGGAAACCGAGGTTTGAATTCATGTGGCCGTGTTCATGCTAACAAACGGGCCAGCTCATTTCCTGTAAACCTGGCCCTCATCACAAAAATTGTACCCAAATAACCAAAGAGAGACACAGCTCATGGTTAAATTGGTAGTCGGTTAACAATTCACCTGAGGGAGCCTTTCTACATTGTTGCTATTGTTCAGTTTGGCTAAAGCATCCAAATATGAGCTGATCGTTCAGTGAAGCCAAACCGGCAAAGAGCCCGTAGGTCTGTCTAATTTGAGGAGCTGCCAAAAGTGTTTCCATTTTGTGAAAGCGTAAACAGTATAATTGTATGTATTTGCGCGTTGTCCATAAAGCTTGAAGCCCTCATAATCGTTGTCCTTCTGCTGATGCAGCAGCAGCAGCGGCGGCGGCGGCTCGCTGGGCAGCGAGGCAACGTGCTTCGGGCCCTGGCTCTCATATGTCCAGGCTGCTATCGCTCATCAGATTAGCTGCTAGACTGTTGAGCGAGCCACAGCTCCAAGGCAGAACAAGCGATTGTATCATACACCAGGACATTCCTTTTCTCGTGTGGGAAACATTCACCCGACCGTGGCCTCAAGTTGATTCTTTTGGTGCAAATCTAGTTCTTATTGTTTTGCCTCTAGCATTACTGAGGAGGATACGAGAGTTTAGATGGTGTGATTTGTGCATAAACAAGTGCCGGTCACTCCAGGCATACATCAAAACAATTTGAGGAAAAAGTGAGTGAGAGAACTGGATGAATGCTGGCAACCTGCAAATCTGAACTGTTGCCACCCGCTTTCTGGCTCGCTCGCTCTCTGACTCTCTCTCTGTCTGTCTGCCTGGTCCTCCAGTGGCTCACTGTGCGTCGTCCAGACAGATCATCTCTCACTGGAAGAACTGCACACGGCACGACTGTCCTGTGTGTCTGCCTCTGAAGAACGCCAGTGACAAACGCACCCAGCAGCGTGAGTACACAGCCTCCTGGGCCCAGTTCTACAATGACAAATGAATCAAACAAGTATGTCTTGTAATAGAAGCAATACAATAATGAAGTCATAGAAGTCATGTTATATTATTCAGAAGTTTAACACAGACTTTCTGTCCTCCCAGCTTTATTACCGATTTAAAAACGCTCCACAGGAACAGTATCTTTGGCCGTCTGCCCTCCTCTGTGCTTAACCGAACTGCTTGTTCACGGTCTATATTTCTGCCTCTTGAACATCTCAAGTTCACTGATGTCATGGATTAATTAGCTCTCGCCCAACGCATAAACGTCTTTGTTTTCTCTTGACTGCTGCCTTCTCAAAGGCCATTTGCCGTTTATTCTATAAAATCAGTTGGGTGCAACTCGCGTTGCTCTTCATCTCTGACCCACGGCATTGTTTTTCTCCCTCTTGAAGTTCTGCGATGCGTCCTTCAGCACTCGGTGCTGTGTTCCAGCCTCTTTGGTCGTTATTTTGTTCGCACGGTGGTGAGAACCACGCTACGGCTTGTGCTTTTCCCAAAACAAATAACAACTCCAAGATTTCTTCGCTCTGTTTCCTCCATTGCTCTGTCCAAGACATGAACCCAGGGAAATATGTAAATGATACGTCCCCCAAAGGGATTTATGCATTTATTCAGTTCTCTGCTGTTCAAAGCACTGGATTAATGCTCTCGTCTCAAACCAACGGCTGTATACTATGCTTGTGTGGTTTGTCTCTTTATCAGCATACATGCGCGTCTATGTATTCTGCATGATCAATACTTTACCAATGCTTTTGATCAAGTTGGATTCAATGCGAAAGATACAAATATATTTGTTCTCTCAGAGCAGTACAAGTAACTCCAATTTGTATTCCAATACAAAGGTTATGTATTGAACCACACCTTTTCCCTCTACAGCCATGCTGAGCTCTCCCAACACAGGTCTTCCCAATCCCATGTCGTCAGTGGGTGCAGGCCAGACCAGCACCCCCACCATCAACACCTCAACCCCCATAGACCCCAGCTCCATGCAGAGGGCCTATGCGGCCTTGGGGCTGCCCTACAGCAGCCAGGCACCAGGGCAAACCCAGGCTCAAGGGGCCGGGCAGACGTCGGGAGCAACCAATGCACAGACCCCGCAAACACTACCGCAGCAGTTGAGACCCATCAATGCAATTGGTAAAGAGTTTTTACCTCTTCACAAACATTTCCCATAACAATCCTCATATCACAGACCCTTAAATGAATTCAACATACTATTCTTCCGTGTTTCGCTTGGTTTATTGGGTTATATATTTATGGTATGAACTGGAAACCCCTTTAACCATCTCACAGTGTAAAATATCGACGTCATGGCCACCAGCACAGTGGTTAGCACTGCTGCCTCACAGCTGGAAGGCCCTGGGTCTGAACCCTGGCGGGGGGGACCTTGTGTGTGTGTGTTCTCCTTGTGTCCACGCAGGTTTCCTCGCACAGCATAAAGACCATAGAGACATGCATGT
This sequence comes from Brosme brosme, assembly GCA_900302425.1. Classification (NCBI taxonomy): domain Eukaryota; kingdom Metazoa; phylum Chordata; class Actinopteri; order Gadiformes; family Lotidae; genus Brosme; species Brosme brosme. Next base: position 4,632 of record OMKX01001953.1, read on the forward strand.
TGGGTTTATACTGCTGCTTGTGCAGTAAAAAAGGCTGCACCATAAAGACCATAGAGGCATACAGGTTGGGTTAATACTCCAGCTTGGGCACTCGACCAAGGAAACAGCAGTAAAATAAGCTGCCTACTGCCCCTAGTGCTGCAGCAAGTGATGGGTCAAATGCAGAGATCTCATTTTGTTGTGTAGTACTTGTAGTACATGTGCAATGACAATAATTAAGATTCTTCTTCTTATCCAAAGGAGCTCCAACGATTATCATTATCATGCAATGCTATGTCTCTGTCATTAAAGGAAACCAGATGGCCCTCGGAGGCACAGGGATCGGCGGGCCCACGTCCAAACCGACCAACCTCCACGCTGACCCCTCCCTCCCCAACGCATTCAACACTAACAAGTCAGTCCCTTATCATCGGTTCATTGTAATTTTCAAAACCACATTCATTCTGCATAATACTTTTCAGGGATGCATATATTCATGGAGCTTCTTCATATGCAACAGTGGACGATCAGATTAGTTTAAAGACATCTGACCCTTATTGCACTCCTAACTATTCCTAGAAGGAGGGGTCCCTCTTCAAGGTTTCTTCCTTTGGACTTGTTGGGCCCTTATAGGGCGTAGGGTTTCCGGGGGTTGTATAATGTAGGCAATTCAAGCCCTTTGAGAATCTAACAGATTACGGGCTATAGAAATGAAATGCACTTGACATGACTTACATATCGGTCTGTTTTTCCTATTATTCTCACACCAACCCTCTGTTGGCTCTCCAGTCAGCTGCTCTCGGATGGATCTTCCGTGGCCTCTAAGGGCAACCTACCCACGGCAGCTCCCCTCTCCGCCACTGGCACCAGGAAAACGTGGCATGAACACGTGACACAGGACCTACGCAATCACCTGGTCCACAAGCTGTACGTACACCCACCTTCAGAAGAGATGGTCGCTACACTGTCAATGCATGGCTACCGCACGCACCACTCATGAACAGCGGAACAGCTAGCAATGTCTGGTTGTAAATCATCTCTTATTGTGTGACATAAATGACCTTCCGTTTAGCCAGCCCAATATACAAATACCAATTGTGTCCTTTTAAAAACACTGAACATGTTCAAAGAGTGCTTGTTTGTAAGAGAGTTCTTATGGGGAAGTTGGATCAATCGAAGTCTCTGCCATTTGCTGAGGAAGTTGTTGGCCGGGGATATGTGCACATGCATTGTAGTAAATACCACTGCTGTGTTTCTTATCTCTCTCCCTTCTGTCTCACTTCCTCTGTTGTCTCATGTTCCCCGGGGTGCAGAGTACAAGCCATATTCCCCACTCCAGACCCAGCAGCCCTGAAGGACAGGCGAATGGAGAACCTGGTGGCCTACGCCAAGAAGGTGGAAGGGGACATGTATGAGACGGCTAACAGCAGGGTGGGTCTTTGGATACAGGCTGCCACAAGGACAAACCTTGGCAGCTTCACTTTTAGGAAGGCATCCCACTCTTGTAGCATCTGTAGTGAAGCAGTGATAAGGAAACTATAAACACTTTGAAGTTTATTTTATGTATTTTGGTTAATTTCCCTCCTCTCCCTGTAGGACGAATATTACCACTTCTTGGCTGAGAAGATCTATAAAATCCAGAAGGAGCTGGAGGAGAAGAGACGCTCGCGGCTGCAGAAGCAGATCATTAATCAGGCCCCCCTGAACGCACAGGGGGCCCAGCCGCCCGGACTCCCTCAGCCCAGTGCCCTGGGCCCCAGGCCACAGAGTGAGTCCACTGACTCTACCTTACGCATGCTCCACCTGGGAGGGTGCTTTATTTTTTTGCAGAAGGCGGGGTTAGCTTGAGAAGTTAGTCATTTAGTGAAGTGGATCTCCTTAAAAAAAAAAAAAAAAAAGCATTTTCTGTGAGTGATGGTGATGAAAATGGAGTGTTTGTGGTGGGATTTGACCTTGATGTTTAACTTCTCATATCTGTTCATACAAATCCAACTGTAGTGCACCAAGCAGCCTAGTTTGAGTGGCTGAAACGTTTGAGCAACAAGGACTGTTAAACAATGTCCTTGTGGTCCTCTGATTATGTCTCCTGTGGTCCTTTATTACCTCCAGACGGTCCCGTGCCTATTCCCAACGTGCCAAATCAGATCCTGAATCGCATGCAGGTCCCCCAAGGTACTCCACTTGTCTTATTGTGTAAACACACTTAGTGAACGCACAACCCGATTAGTTTCTGTGTGACTGCTGCCAAAGTATGATGTGCCTCCTTTATGACAGGATTGCTTAACATCGTGGTTGACTGTTCCCTTGCAGGAATCAACCAGTTCAACACTATGGCTCTTCCCAACGTGCCGATGGCCCAGGCACCCATGGGACAGCGCGCTGCGTCCCCAATGAACCACCCACAGCAGATCAACATGAGCTCAGTGCCAGCGGTCAGTAGCAACACAGTCACGGGGTGTCAAGGCGGATTTATCATACAGACGCACATGCAGGCTCAGTCAAATGTGAGAAACTTGAGTGTATTCACTCAAAGCGCTGGTTGTTATTACAAGTTAGGGCTGAGCCGAAAAGTCCACTAGTTGACAAATTAGTCATCGGGCTCTCGGCCGACTAAGAGTCACATTTGTTGTTATGATACGCACGTGCCTTCATTTGTATGATAGTCTCCCGAGGTTTCTTTGTGGTTGAAACTAAAAGAGGTTAGTTTGCTACGGTTTACTGGCTGGCCCGGGCGGGTGGAGTTCCCGCGCGTTCAATGAACCGTGAACACCAGCATCAAAGCTGAAAGTGAAATTGAATCAACTTGGTGCTGCTGTGTTGTTGTGTAGTTAAAGAATCACACATTTAAATTGCAGCTCACGCAGTTTGAAAGTCTTTTTTAAAGTTACAGATATTGGATATTTAACAGATATTCTTGTTCAGAATGATCCTCCAGAACACTAAAGATGGGATCACTGGTACGAGTCCCAGTGTGTCAACAGTATATTCCTGCCGAGGAGTCGTCGGGCAACAGTACCCTCTGTAGAACAGTCTTTGGTCAATATTTCTACACAATAGGAAAATTACAAAGTCCCCTGCCTATTAAGGAGCCTATCTTAAATGCGATTAAACCCGATACATCCAAAATGTCTCCAATATAACAGTGTATCCTGCTGGCAGTAAACCGTAAAAAGCAGGTTAAAGAAAAAGCCCCGTTAATTCGCACATGGACTGTATAAAGAACATATTACAACGGACTTTCGATATGTGTCAATTGGTGGAAACTACCGTGGACATTTTTTGCCCACCATAAAAGTGCCTACAGGCCTTGACCACAGTTCCTTTGGGGTATTTCTTGCATCCCTTAGGCCTTATCCCTTATTAAGAATTACATGTAGAAACAAAATATATCAATGGTTAAGATTTAACAACACGCTTATGACCTTTCTTAAATATGAACAAAAGACAAGATTCATGAATAGTCCAATAATAGTCCAGATGCATTCCATTGCTTTCAGTTGACTAAGAAAGTTCCTAGTCGGGGACAGTCCCAATTACAAGAGTACTTCTTTGGGTTCTGCGTAGCAGCCGTTGAACTCAGATCACTATTGTGGGGTTTCTTTGGCTTTACCGAGTCAAACCCGGGCTGATTTGTGTTTCCATTACTAGTTTAAACGGAACTCAGAGTCTCGAGATGGACCAAGTCCGAGGTCGCGCCAAAGCGAGCCTGACCCGCCTCAACGTGGGCTGCGGTGGCTTCAGCCCTGGTTGCTGTTCGGAGCGAGAGTTGTCTCTCAAATTGTATGAAAAAAGACCTATAAAATGATCTGTGCGTTCTTGTGTATGAGACGCATTGCCATGCATGCAGAGTATGGCTAGACCTCTCAACCACGTGATTCTTTGTTATTCATTCGTTCCCATAACTATATAAGCCTAATTAAAAAGGGTAATGATGGTTTAGATGGAAGCGCACCACAGTGATTTTGGTTTGATGATATTCGCGTGCAAAACAAAATAGCCTGTTGCAATAGGACGGATTTCTTTTAGATTAGTCTTTGTCTAAAGACTGCACATTGGACATTATTTCACACTATTGGATCACTGATTTTGATATTCAACATGTTGTTTTCCTAATAGGCAATCGTGAAATATTTGAAACATTTTCCAATGCGTAAATTGGCTAATCTGAAATAACTTTTGAGATTAGGAAGCAAAAAAGGATGGATATCGACTGTCAAACTGAATACATCATGGCGTATAACGTTGTGTGTGTTCCGTCTGTCTGAAACAACCAAAATATATACCTTCCTCTTAAACCACTTAATCAAATGTTAGGCTATGCTATAATATACAACTTAATAGGCTAAGTGTGTGGCTCACCCCGTTGGAATGGAGACCCAAAGCCCAGCCCTTCTGGGCGGCCGCGACGAGCCAAACCGAGTCGAGCCAGGCCAGTGTAGTGTAGTGTAAAAAAGGCCATAGTATAGTTAGTGGCTGACCCTGCTCTTAGTTTAGAGCAGCGGATGTGAAAGTGGGGTACGTGGATTGATGTACTCTAAATGAATCTGTGATTTACCTTCCCACGCAGTTCTGTGGCCGACTGAAGTCTCGGTACGAAAAATAAATGTATGCAGCCCAGTGTAACAACACTCCCCTTTCTCTAAGCCATGACTGGAAACTCACACACTGAAAGATCTACACAGCTTGCTCTTGGTCGTTGATAACGTTGCCATGACAACAGAGACGTTTTGTCTAAAAGTCGGATAAAAGGTTTTCCCTTTACATATGTTAGAGTATGTATGTATTTGCGTGTTCGATTTTTTTTTTTGCAGCCGAATAAAGAACAATAACCTTTGTTCTTAATGCTGTCCGTGATGCTGGGGGTACTCAGTAGGATGTCAATTGTCAAAGGGGGTACACGACTTGTCAGTTTGGGTACCACTGGTGTAGAGGATGCAGAACACGTATCAATTTCCTAGTTCTTTAACCTCGGCCCTCCTGTGGTGTGGTTCAGATGGGCATGTCCCCGTCCCGGATGCCCCAGGCCCAGGGCATGATGGCTGCCCACGGTGGAGGCAGCATGGTGGGCCAGACGGCCGGCCAGGGACAGTTCCTGGCCCAGAAGCAGTTCCCCCCGGGCTCCACCACCACTGGAGCCCTGAATGTCGCCGGGGGGCCGGGAATGGGTCAGCCACAAGCCCAGGCAGCGGTCACGCAGGTAAAGGATGCAGCGCAAGATGGGATCTGTGGGATGTGATGCCGCAGTGCCGTACAGCGGTGTAGTAATTCTGCTCGCCTCTTTTGTCAGGAGGTTATTTTTTGCGTTAGCTAGACTAGCTACTACTAAACAACCTCATTCTTTAACCAAATCAAACTACGTCCTCCTGAAATTAATCTCATCCCACCGTGTTGCCTCTAAACGCAAATCTTTCTGTGTTGTGTTGTACACGTTTGTCTGCCTCGGGTCTGACCTTCTGACCTCTGTGTGTCTGCTTCCTGTGTGCGTCTGTTTATTCGCCCGCTCTGCGTGTTTGTCCTTCTCTCCAGCAGCAGCCGCAGCAACAACAGCCTCAGCAGCAGCAGCAGCAGCCCCAGCAGGGCACTAATCTCCCAATGAATGCACTTGGCCCCTCGCTGGGCACACAGCTAGTCTCCTCCCAG
>OMKX01001955.1:1683-15213 GCA_900302425.1 Brosme brosme
GAAAATTAGATGAGAAAAAATGGGCCAAGGGGAGACTGGTTTAGACTGATATTTATTTATATATTTATTTATATTACAATAGCGATTTTATAATGATAGAACGCCGGTTCTAAATGGGTGAAGTATGCCTTTAAGCAGGATTATAATTTAGCTTTGAGGAAAGTCTAAGGCACCACACCATGAGTAAATATACTTAAGACAATGTTTTTTGCCAACTGAATCCAACCGGGACTACTCTGTCCACAATAGCCATCAAGTTTACAATGTATATTGTCTACAGCATCAAACCTCTCACCGCGCGTGGATGGTGATTGGAAGGCGTTTCAATATCAATACAATAGATACTTCAGCCCTTCCCCCATTTACTCTCCAGTACGATTTCCTAATGAAGGTACTGCACCAACTGCATAAGAAAACAACCCCAACCAAATCCCCAGAAAACCAACTAAAGTAGTATGTTAAAAATCATCTTTTATTAAAACAACAAAAACTGTACACGCTATGACATGGGAAACATTGTTACCTAAAAAAAAAAAATGGACTTGTGCTAGTAAAATTTATAAGCAAAGGGTTTGGCATATGTAATGACAACTCAATCTGCAAGAATTTACAGCTCATAAATAAAAAATACAATGCTAAAAGTACTGCCAGAACACACAAAAAAAAGAAAGCAAAAAAAAAAAAAAGGTATGTTGATTGTACAATCTCCATTCCACAGTATTAAAAAGTTAAAAAGGGTACCATCCCATTACAAACAACGTGATTCCACCAAAGAAGCTTCCCATTCTTCCAGAGAACCCAATCCCGCCAACCCCACCTCACATGGCGTCCAACTCTCTGGGCTGAAACACAAAAGGCAGAATTCCATTAGTATAAAAACCCCACCAATATATATATGCTCAGCAAAGGCCAGGGCATATTCTGCACAACATAATTTTCTATTCAAATGGAATATTTGCATAGAAATTAAAAGGAAAACGCACCTGAGCCTTGGAGTATCTCTGCTGTTCTCGCCTCCTGACAAAGAACTATAAAAAAGAAACAGAAAAAAGATGGATCAAGACAGGCACCAACACACACAAAATTATATTAAGCCCTTTGCATCACACTCACCACAACCAGCAGGCCTGCGACCACGGCCAGCACCACCACCACGATGACGGCGATGATGCCGCCGGTGAGGGCCTTCATGGTGAAGGTGGGGGGCTCCTCGTCCACGTAGTACACCAGGATGTCCTCCATCTCCAGCTTCTGCCCAGCAATAGTGGGCTCAAACTTCTCCGGGTTAGTGAACAACGGCAGCACTTTGACCTGTCGGGAGAAGAATGAGCGAGGTTATTGGTGGGTGGGTGATGTCTTTTAGAGACCATAAGAATCAGCAGCGCTATATTCTTTAGTTCTGTGTACACCCTTCCGATGCTTAGGTCACAAAAAACGTTATCTGGATCTCAATGAAGTAGCACACCATTTAGATTTCTCACAAGTTTACATCTTTGCCAATATGATCACTGCATCAAGCAGCAGTAAGGCTAAAGCCAACAGGTCGAGTGCAGTATCCCAAATTAACGTACGTCTTTCTCCATGTAGTAGGCCATGCGCGACAGGTCACTCTTGCGCTCTCCTTTTTCCTTTTGCACATCCACAATAATAAGGCGCGATTCAGGATCATACTAGAGGAAACACATTAAAGGCATCAACAACGTTAAGAGTTTTTTTCTACAGGACATCCATCATAAAAACAGACGATCCATGAAGCGCTTCCTACCTCGACGTTAGACACCAAATCCTTGCCAAAGCCGTAGCGCTTCTGGATGGCATCGCCGATGGCACTGCATTAGGGACATGGATTAATCAATGCAGTAAAACCAGTACAGACATCAGTCAGTCCACAAAATACGGATCGGACCCGTTGGAAAAGCAGCAACTTACACTTTCAAGTCTTTTTCCTCGACTTTATTGGTCGTCTCCTTGTGTTTCAGCTGCAGGCGCACCCAGCTAAGAAGAAAACAAGACACGCCATGTTAAAAAGAAAAAGATTGGCACAAACAGAATTCCTTCTAGACCCCGCCCTTCCCTCCCCACAGTGTTTTATTGCTTTGCCAATCCAAACCAAGCTACGCCACTGGTCTAGGGGGGAATCCACACTACTTACTAAGTCTCCACCAGCTTTTCGCATTTCAGAGTTTTGTCCCCCTTGTCGGTACGACGAACCCCGGCACTGTTGACGCACCAACACTCCTCTGTGTTGTTGCACTGCTTGGCACGGAAGGCGCCATTGGTCTCACAATCAGGGTCGTAGATGCCGTCGTTGTCTACGAAAGCGGTCTCGTCTGGCTTGCCGCCAATTGAACGGGTTGAGAGGTTATGCATGGCTCTGTACATCTCAGCCTTCATCAGATAACACTTGGGGATCACTGAGGAGCGGAAAGACAGATCCATACGTTAATTCCGCATTGAAGAGTGACAACTAATAAAGTATGTAGCAGGATACAATCCTAACACGCACTGGAATTATGAAGATTGTATTCAAATTTGAAACTTACATTTGGTGCACTCCAAATTCTGTTTAATAGCTTCTCCTACCAACACGGTACACTTGCACGGGGCTCCGTCGCAGGTGGCCCACTTCATAGTCGCGCATTGGGCGCCTGTGGAGACGATGAAAACAGATGTTCAAAATCGCGTAATTGTGGTAGTATTTTATGAGGTTTATTTATTTTAAATACAGGAATGCAGTGAACTATAGCGAATGGTTTCAGCCTCATAGGTTCAGGTAGGCCTACAACCAAAGCTGGCAAGTCAACTGGGCGTTGGTTACAAAAACCAGCGAGCACCTCCACAGAGGACTCAACTCTGCCCAACCCCCACTTCCGCGCCCTGTACCGAAACTCCAAAAGCCTGGTGACTTATTACCTTTCATTTTAAACTGCCCAACATGACGGCGACATTGATTATTCAGATAAATATAGCATATACATGCACACACCTATCATATAATACAAAATAGTCAAGTTAATTGTAATCTGCGTCAACCCATAACATTTACTATAAAATACGACTAGGCCTTCACTTTTTAAAGGGTCAATTATTGACCGATAAAATCGAGTAATCGCAAATTAAATTACTTACACTGGGCAGAGGCACCTACTGCGAGGCTAACAAAAACGAGAACTATCAACAACTTCATGGTTGAAATAAAAATATGAATCCCAGTCGGTTTTGTGTCAGTCTCCTTCAACGCTCAACAACAAAGTAAAAACACGAAGCACTGAGTCTTCCTTTTCCGCCCCACAGGTGTGGACTCGTCGAACCCGTTCGCAGGTTAACTGTGACGGCGTAATCCCAAGGTGAGAGCGATATATGGGCCAAATTAAAATTGGTCGAGTTTATCCTGGCCTTTGCAATAAGGTGAGCTGTTTACGTGGGAAACAGAATGTTACTTCTTGCAAGACTCAAAGGAGTAGTAGATTTATAAGCTCACCAGTCTCATTACGTCAGGCTAATTTGAGTATCATAGGGGCGGGGGATGCGGCGCACCTATTTTCCGCTGTGACCATATTCGGTGTGAGGCTTTTCGAGTGAAGTTTTCACAGGCTAATCGAAGGCAGAGCCGATCATCGTTTGATAATAAGTCTTATTTATAATCAAGAGATGGTTTGTTAATCGTAATCATTCAAATCGTAATCATTCAAATCGTGGCTCATAAATTGAGAAAAACACGCTCAATCATCAAAACAAACGCAATGAAAGTAGGCCTAATGTGCAGGCTACAGGCTATTTTGATCAATTAATGTAAATGAGACACTCAATAATATTTTTGTTTTTGCTTTTTATATCATATATTTAAACGAACGGCACATCACGAGGTAAACAGAAATATTAAACAACAAAGATTCCTCTTACACGTGAGTCTGACGTCACCAGTTTACCTGAGAAACTCACTAGACTGAAACTTGTCCAACAGAGAAACTGCATTTGTGCCGATGTTGCGAGTCAGGTTCTTTCAAAACACACGACTGAGTCACTGTTTTTGATGACATAAAGATTAGGCTACCTGTCCAAGTTGCGTCTCCGCTGAAAATGACTGAAAATATGACCAATCTTAAAACATTTTGTAACCTAAATATAGCCCAAGGCGACTAAGAGGACCACAGCGTATTGCGAGCCATAAAGTAGATATTCCCTCAAAACTAAACTTTCTGTCAATAAGTCTGTGGAGCGTTTTCAAAGTGTTCCGAAGTGATTACGCTTCAGACTTATTGACAGAAAGTTGCTTATACAGGACAAACGTGGATTATTTTAATCAAGATGCATGTTGATACAAAGAGCTATCAAAAGAGTTGCAGTATTGATGAATTTTTCGCCATTAAATACATTCAGATAAGAGTTATATTTTCATGAATAGTGCACAGACTCACCAATAGGCTACTCAAACGATCACTTGCCGCTAGCCTAAATAATTAGTTTTTTGTTTACAGCACACATGTGTGTGGCTACTCCTTAATGTGTCACACACATTAAGGAGTAATGTATAGGAGTAAACACACACAGTGTGTGGCTACACACTGGTGGTGGTTAGTGAGGTCCCCCCCTTCACTGTAAGCGTCTTTGAGTACCAAAGCGCTATATAAGTTGAATGTATTATTATTATTAACACACTTTCAACATAATTTTTTACATTTTCATGGGAGTCGAAAATATTCATTAACGTTTTTTCTATGAAAAGCACAGTATGTTTTCATACCATTTTATTTGAATATCTTGAGTATTAGTAGTGATGATGATGGCCTAATACATATAGATGGTCTAATTTATTTTTTATCAAAGTGTCATGTATTATCTATCTACCAATACAGATTATTTAAGACTACCACAAACTCTTTAGCACATGTGCCTAAAAAGGACAAACTAATGCCTCAGGGTGGTGTGTGTGTGTGTGTGCGTGTGTGTGTGTGTTTGTTATTGTGTAAAAGATGATAGATGATACATAACTCATGAGAATATGGGTGTTTCTTCTTTTCAGCGGTTTAACATGTCAGGGAGGAGAACGGGCAGTGTCTCATTGTCCCAGCTTCTCCCCGGGGGTTTGGGTGATGGGTTTAGGGATAAAGGGTGGGACAGGACAGTTAGAGGAGGTGGTAGTGGTGGTGACAAAGTAGAGAGAGTACAGAGAGTCAGGCACCCAAGGGGAGAGTAAAGAGAGGGGAACAGCGAGAGACACTTAACAGAGGAACGGTTGCGGTACGGCCTCCCATCTAGCCCCAATGAGAGCCTCCTAGTGCACCAAGAGACAGGGGAAATATGCGGTGAGTGAAAAACAGAAGTGGGATTGAATTCATTTGTATGTTCAAATCATCCGGGTCATCATCATCAACTGCTGATCTGCTCTAGAGAAGTTTTTGCTCATTTGTATATTTGTTACCTTTCAGAGAATGTCGAAAATGATACTCCCTAATTAATCCCTAATGGATAGTATATTTGTGCCTGTGTCTTTTAAATTAAATATAATTTTTGTTTATATGGTATTTAATTTGCAGCAAATATGTGATTTTGATTTCACATTTGCCTTACTTTGTGAACCTTTTGTGGGGCTTTTGGTTAAAGCTTTGGATTATGTAGGACCAATACTTAAATAATTAAACCATTTGGTTAATCTTCAAATACATACATGGCCACATACATTACCACTAGGTGGGCATTCATGGCCAGAATGTTAGAAATGCAAGAAACAAATTAAATTCCCTATGAGGCTGTTTAAGCAAGAAACAAGCCTACAATGTCCATTGCACACTCTCTCTTGCAAAACACTGACAATAGGCCTGTAAGGCCCAGAGGGAGAAGTAGCATTTAGACGGTAACCAAATCAGAAACAAGGGTATTATAGTTGTCATATTTACCTTTTTGATCAAACTTTTTTTCCATTGTTATTTCCTTAGTAGCAATGCGCCAATGAGGCCAGGAGCAGGGATATCAGCAGATCATTTTTCAAGATTAATTCTTTGTGTATCTGGTTGGGTATATCCTTGCAAAGTATTCTCTGAATGAAGGACTGTTTGTATGGTGAATGGCTCTTAAAATTAAGACTTTGTTAGAAATGATCTGAAGTCTTTTGGATGATTTAATTTGGAATTCCTTTTGCATTATATTGAGTAAAAGAAAATAATTTTGGCACGCTCCGCTGATCTGATATGCTGTTGTGTCAGATTATCAATTAGAATGTAACTTCTTACTATCCCTTTATGTGTGGTTACTGAGTCGATGGGCAGATCCATTTTAGGGCAAGTGCAATAATAGACTCTAAAGCCATTGTTATGTGTGGAAGTAGGCTACAGAAACGGCTAATGATGCACAGGGTAACTTAACTCACACTCTTGAAATAGCCTGTTGACGTATATAGAACCTGTTTGCTGTATCTCACATCCTCTGAGCCATCAAACTATTTGTCCTCACAACCCCCCTTGCTGTAGGTACTCATTGCACCTCTCTTTATGCAACAGGTTTCCACTGCTGTGGTTGATGTGTCTGTTTGTAAGGCTGAAATACTGCTACACAGGTGAGTTTTCTTTTGCATGAGCTATCAACACATTCAAATGTTTATTTTCCCATAATCGGTTGTTAACACAGATGTGTGCTACCAAAAGTTCACAGCAGAAACGTATTAAGTTAGACCAGTGTCTAGTTATTCCTTTATTCTCTCTCTCTGTAGCTGACCCAACAGACTGTGAGACGGCGGGCTGGAAGTGCCACCCCCATGCAGTGTGTGTGCAAGTCAGCACCAACGTCACCTGTGTGTGCCTTAATGGCTACCAAGGAAACGGGCATGAATGTGAAGATATTGATGAGTGTCTCAGTGGCATTAACGACTGCCACCCCAACGCAGGCTGTGCTAACACCCTTGGCAGCTACAACTGTGTGTGCCGGGCGGGGTACACTGGGAATGGCTTCCTCTGTCAGGATATCGACGAGTGCCAAAGGGAGAATGGCGGTTGCCATTCAAACGCCACGTGCACCAACTACGAGGGTAGGCGTGGTTGCCAATGCAAAGCAGGCTTCAACGGCAATGGCATTCAGTGCACCGATATTGACGAGTGCTCTAACAAGGGGACTTGCCACTGGAACGCAACCTGCACTAATAACCCGGGTTCTTACATGTGCACTTGTAATGCTGGCTATAAAGGCAACGGGAACTACCTATGTTTGGACATTGATGAGTGTTCAGAGACGCCTGCTGTGTGCTCATCTTCGTCAGGTTTCACAGGCTGCAAGAACCTGCCCGGAAGCTACCGGTGTACATGTGGCACTGGTTACCAGAGCAACGGGATAACCTGCGAGGACATTGACGAGTGTGCCGGTAACATGTGCAGCCGGTACGCGGATTGCCAGAACACAATAGGATCGTACAGGTGCACATGTAATTCCGGCTTTGTTGGCAATGGACTATCATGCCAGGACAACAACGAGTGCAACAGCATCAACAACTGTCACACCAGCGCAGTCTGTATCAACCTCTTTGGCAGCTACCAATGCTCTTGTTTGACAGGCTTCCGTGGAGATGGCCTGAATTGCCAGGATGTTAACGAGTGCCTGACTGTCGGGATCTGTCACGCTAGTGCCGTGTGTGTCAACAACCCAGGTACATACGACTGCAATTGTGCTCGCGGCTACCTCTACAACAGCTCAAGGTGTCAAGACGAGGATGAGTGTGCATCAGGGCTCTGCAGTCCCTCCGCCACCTGCACTAATAGCCCAGGCTCCTTCAACTGCCAGTGTATGCCCGGGTACAATGGCGATGGCTTCAGCTGCGTAGATGAGGACGAGTGCTCGTTGGCCCGACAGTGCCACACCAATGCCGTTTGCATCAACCGGCCTGGCTCTTACAACTGCAGCTGCGAGGTGGGCTACTCCGGAGACGGTGTTCTTCGTTGCGCAGACGTGAATGAGTGTCTGGTAGACAACGGGGGCTGTAGGAACATGGCGACATGTGTCAACGTCCAGGGGTCCTTCTCGTGTCTGTGCTCGAGCGGCTTCACCCTGGTCAACAAGACTCTGTGTCAGGACATTGACGAGTGTGAGGAGAACAGCGTTGCATGCAGTGCTAACGAGCGGTGTCTCAACACCGCAGGGTCTTATGAGTGCCGGTGCCTAGCCGGGTTCTACCGCCCTGGCGGCCTGGTGAGCTGCGCCGACGTGGACGAGTGCAGGAACAAGCCGTGCCACGCTAACGCCACCTGCCTCAACACGGAGGGCTCCCACGAGTGCAACTGCAACAGAGGTTTCTCCGGGAACGGCACACATTGTAAAGACGTAAACGAGTGTCTGGTGGAGGGCACGTGCCACCAGCGAGCACTGTGCATCAATGCAGAAGGGGACTTCTCCTGTCTCTGTCAGCCAGGGTTCAAGGGCGATGGCTTCTACTGTGAGGACGTGAATGAATGCCTGTCCAACACCACCTGTCCGCTCATCTCCACCTGCATCAACTCCCCCGGGGCCCACGTCTGCTCGTGTCTGAACGGCAGCCTGGCAATCGACAATCTCTGTGTGTTACCCGTTTCCCGGTGCAACCCCGTCTGCCATCCGCACGGCCTCTGTCACTCTTCGCCGTCCGGCTACCAGTGTGTCTGTGATCTCGGGTACATGGGCGATGGTCTGACTTGCTCGGACATAGACGAATGCCAGTTGGAAAATGTCTGTCCCCAAAATGAGACAGAATGTGTAAATGTCCCAGGATCCTTTGCCTGTATCTGCACGGCTGGATTTATACTGAACGAGACAAATTGTGTCGGTAAGATGTTGTTTTATTGTGTCAAACCTTTTCATAAAGAAGCAAAACATTGATGGTATTTGTATTTTATACATTTTGTTAATTGTATGCATATTGCTGCGCCTGCGTATATGTTCTTAACATGACTTCTCAATCCAAGAAAAGGCTACTACTCCCATTATAAATTATTGATATAAGTATCTCAAGAATGCTGTTCTTGAGATAGAAGTATAAGGTATAACATGTCCTCATGTTATGTTTATGCCTCTTTCAATGCCAAGCATACTATTTGATGGCTTATATGAGCATTGAGATACAATTTAATATTCCTATAGTATTAGCCACAGGTAACTGGACTGCAACCTCTGCACGCACGCTTATGTAGGACCCATAGTTGTATAATTAAAACCATATGGTTTATCTTAATGGCCACATACATTACCACAACCACATGGTCAAAATGGTGTGCATGCAAACATTATCTTTTGTGTATGGAATTCTTATTTTTATACTAGTACTAACCTTCACTGTTATTCATCAATGCTGATATATAGTCAATGGGAAATAAAAACGGAACAAATTGATCCTTCAACATCCATAGCAGAAATATACAGGGTCACATGCATGAAATATACAATTTCACCAATTCATAAACCGCGTTATTAAATCTGTTTTGTTCTTACATGTGTGCTGGATGCTCGGTCGTAGTTGTTATAGATTATTTCTGGCTAAATTGTGGCTAAATTGAGTCCGAAAGGTGTCATGGATGTATTATCATAAAGCATGTGTGTATCTTATAATTCACATGTGTGCTTTAGTAAGACGCACGTACACTTTAAGTGAGTTAAACTAACTTACTGCGACTAATACAGCATGTGCGCTTTATAGAAAAAATACATCCATGTCACCGCCATATTTACATATTAATGTACTAAATTACTGAAGCGCTTGTGTGCTTTAGCAGAGACCATAGAGCCTACATAATTTCAACGCAGGTAAGACACATCTGAAATACGGCATAAAAACAACCAACTCTAGCTTTGTGTAACCTGCTGAGTGACATCGTCCAAGAACTCAAAATATTTCAACATGTCAACACAAACGACACAACACGGTGGCAGTAGCTCAGGAGGTTGAATGGGTTGACTTTGACCGTAAGGTTGCTAGTTCGATCCCTGGCTCCTCCTAGCTCAGTGTCGAGATGTCCCTGATCAAGACACCTAACCCTAACTGCTCCCGACGAGCGGGCTGTCGCTGTGTGTGGTTGACACCGCCGTTGGTGTGTGAATGTGTGTATGAATGGTTGTCGCTTTGGACAAAAGTGTCTGCTATTGCTCTAAATACAACATTTCAACATATGTCAAATGCTTTGACAATGAGTCTATTATTTCCCTCCCTCTTCCTTTCTCATCTCTCTCCCTTCCCAACTCACGCTGCTCTCCAACCCCTTCTTCTCTCCATAGATCTGAACGAGTGTGAGACCCAGGTGCATCGGTGTAGCTACTTTGCCAGTTGTGAGAACACCATTGGAAGCCATCTTTGCCGCTGCCTCAGTGGCTTCACCGGCGACGGAATCAACTGCTCGGGTACTAACCCACACCACTTACACCCTACATA
This sequence comes from Brosme brosme, assembly GCA_900302425.1. NCBI lineage: Eukaryota > Metazoa > Chordata > Actinopteri > Gadiformes > Lotidae > Brosme > Brosme brosme. The sequence continues at coordinate 12,062 of OMKX01001955.1, forward strand.
TGCATAAACACTGCCCACCATATCCCCCAATTATAATCATCCTTAAACAACTATGGTTATCCTTGGGTGGTTTCCATTTCAACTTGTGTATGTGTATTTACTGTAAGACACTTTCAATAAAAATGTCTTCTCAATGACTAAATAGTCATTTGTATTTACAATTCTTTGGGGCTCATTGGGGCTGCTTCCCTGACCCTGTCCCATTTTGGGTGACTTATAGACATCGATGAGTGCCAAGGGGACAGCGGGGTGTGCCATCCCATCGCCAGCTGCACTAACACACCCGGCACCTTCCGCTGCACCTGCCCGCCTGGCACAGAGGGCTCTGGCTTTGAATGCCGCGATGTGGACGAGTGCTCCCAGAATTCCACACTGGCCCACAACTGCAGTGTCCACGGCGTCTGCAGCAACACGGACGGATCCTACCTCTGCCAGTGCCAAGATGGTTACCACGGAGACGGCTTCGACTGTGAAGACGTGGACGAATGCCAGTCCGGTGAAGTGTGCGACAGTAACATGACGTGTGCCAACACCCTGGGTTCCTACACATGCACCTGCCTCCTGGGGCTGGCGTATGAGCAGGGCACATGTGTGAGCCTAGACGACTGTCTGAACGCCAGCCACTCATGCCATCCGAAGGCCAGGTGCTACCTTGACCACAGCTCCTTCTACTGTTACTGCCGCGAAGGATACCATGGCGATGGGACCGAATGTCGAGACGTGAACGAGTGTGACGAGGGGTCCCCTGAGAGCCCATGGGACGCCTGTCCGCCGTTTTCCTCCTGCATCAACAGCGATGGCTCCTACGTTTGCAAGTGCTGGGACGGCTACCACAGCGCTGGAAAGCTTTGTCGGGATGTGGACGAGTGCGCCAGTGGCAACTTCAACTGCCCGGACAACAGCAACTGCCATAACGTGGATGGGGGATACCGCTGCCCCTGTGCGCCAGGCTTCTCCCTTTTCAACGACTCACTGTGTTTGGATGTGGATGAGTGCTCTCTCGGCCTGGACGACTGCCCCCATGTGTCTGACTGCCTCAACACTCTGGGGTCATTTTTCTGCGATTGCTGGGCTGGTTACCATGGGAACTACACGGGCGCATGGTGCATAGATATCAACGAGTGCCTTGGCAACTCCACTTGCCCCGAGCACAGCACGTGCAACAACACAGACGGGAACTTCCTGTGCACCTGCGACTCCGGCTTCTCAAGCATTCACCACCTGTGCGTGGATGTCGACGAATGCAGCGCGACCGAGCAGGCTCCGCCTTGTGCCAATGGCGTGTGCATGAACACCCTCGGCTCGTACTATTGTGAATGCTCAAAGGGCTACTGGAGCAACGAGACAGAGTGTGTGGATGTAGATGAATGTTCAGATCTGCTGAGCTCCTCCGTAGTCTGCCAGCCCTTCGCCACGTGCGTCAACGCCCCTGGATCCTACTCCTGCCTTTGTGATGAGGGGTTCGCTCTCATCTTGACCAATAGCACCATCCGGATCAATGTAACCACCTCAACTACGGGCTCCATCTGGACCAGTGAGACCAACTGGACCACCCGGACTGAGTGTCAGGATATTGACGAATGTGAGGGCAACCCCTGCCCTGAATACTCGACATGTGATAACGTTGAAGGGTCCTTTCTGTGTCTGTGCGATAAAGGGTTCTCGCCGGACTCATTCTCGCATCTGTCCTCCAACAGCTCTGAGAAGGGTTCCAACGTGTACCTGCTCCATGGCTGTGAGGACATAGATGAGTGTGCCAACAACAGCGACTGTCGTCCAGATCAGGTGTGTGTTAACCTGCCCGGAGGGTACATCTGCTCTTGCAGAAAGGGCTACCGCGAGGAGAACGGCACCTGCGTTGATGCTGATGAATGCGGAAGTGCGCCCTGTCATCCCTCGGCGCGCTGCTGGAACACAGAAGGCTCCTTCTCGTGCCACTGTCTGCCGGGCCACAGGGGCAACGGTACCTGGTGTGAAGATGTGGATGAGTGTGTGGCTCTGAGCCGGCCATGCCACCCTATGGCCCACTGCCTCAACACCCTGGGCTCCTTCTGGTGCCAGTGTGAGCCAGGCTTTGCGGCTCTGGGAACCTTGTGCATAGACCTGGACGAGTGCCTGCAGAAGAATGGGCCGTGTCACCCTGGAGCCACCTGCTCCAACCGCGTTGGGGGGTTCGAGTGCCAGTGCGCACGGGGCTGGGACCCCACAGCGGACATGGGCAAGGGGAAGCAAGGGTGTCTGGATCGGGACGAGTGCACACGGCCCGCCGCGTGCTCCGGCACAGCGCTGTGCACCAACCTGCCGGGGTCTTTCCTGTGCTCGTGCCCCTCAAACGACACAGAGTGTGGACAGATGGCTCTGGAGGGTGGGCTACACTTCTTGCCACCCTCTCCACTTCTGCTAGCTTCACCACTAACACAACCCGTCCTCTAATGCTCTGCCACTCGGATTGTTTGGGCAAACATTTACATGACTCATCTCTGTCTAATCTAACCTTATTGTATTGATTAACTTCTTATGAGATAACCTCGGAAACAAAGCTGTTGATATCTGTCAACTCTGTCCATCAAAGTTATGTTATAACATGTTATTTTACCTTTCCATGGGACCCAGAGACTGTTTAACTGAAGTTGCCACAATCCCCCACAGAGAGTGAGCTGTTCCCATTTGGATCTGAGGTTGGCGACGACCATGTGGAGGTCAACTCAGAAGATGGGAACTCCCCCTTCATCACACTGCCCCTCGGCCTTCCCTTCATGGGACAGCTGTACAACAGGGTTTTTGTAAGTATAAAATCCTATTCAGTAAACAGCAACATAGAATAAAAATATTTTTTTTAATAAAATACAATCAAATGTAGCTTACCACAACATTTTAATGACAATGTGCGACATTGTCTGGCACTGGGTGTGTCATTGTCTTTTGAACCATTAAAGGTGCCTGGCTGAAGGGTACATGGTGGCCAACAGGGTTGCTATATTATTAAAATAATATCAGTATATGACAGAAGAGTTCCTATCTGTGCACTGTCCCATACTGTATCTACTATATTGGGGAGTATATTAGTGTCATATCATTAACAGCAGTAACCACTAACGGATGCTGACATCCTCATGTACAAACAGTGTACTATGTTTCTTTCTGTCGTGGGC
>OMKX01001999.1:10042-41030 GCA_900302425.1 Brosme brosme
TTGTCCGATACTGGCAGCAGAATATAGCGGTCTTCCATCTGACCATTCTCCTGACAGCAACAGCCCTCTGAGAGGAGAGTCTATAGCAAGCAATTATACACACTATAGCCACTCACAGGCTTAGTGCTGGGTGATGATCTTGCATATTTCTATTCTAACCAGTAGTAAGAGTTCATGCTAAAACCTTAAAAGGCTACAAATAAAAAAGGTCCCTTTAGTGCTTTGACTTTACCTTTCCTCTGTGCTGTCTGATACCCTTCCAGAGGGGCTTGAGGACTGAGTCGAAGGACTCAATACCGTAGGGAGTGGCTGCCTCCGCCAGGGCAGCTATAGCCAGAGCGCTGATGGTCCTCACTTTCTGCTGCTCGTCCACCAGACCTGGGACCACAAACACACATCACAGTCAGGGACGCAGTTTGAGTGTACAACCATACGTTTCGCTTCATGACATAATCTGGTGCACCACTGGGTGGGAACCAGGCACTGACCGTGCTCGATGATCTCCACCAAGCTGCGGAGATGGGGCAGGATGGCACAGCCCATGAGGATGGCGATCTGCTGCACGATCTTGATGCCCGTGTGTCTGGCCTGCCAGGACTTTTTGCTCTTACACACGGCTTTGAGGAAGGGCAGCAGCGAGGGGATGCCCAGGGCTGAGGCCACCACGGCGAAGGCCCTGGCGGTGGTGTTTCTGACGTACTCATCCATGTTGTCAATGTCGGGACGCATGGTGGAGATCATGGTGGCCAGGCCTGCAGCCTGCAAACAAAACGTGTCAAAGAAGAAAGGGTGGTTGAACAAATGGGTTTAATCTTTAATCTAAGTTCAATAACTGGGGGTTATTGAAATAATACTAATGGTTAATACAGATGCAAGCATTGAATGCAAATCATATGCACAGTTTGTTATGTTAAGTGCTACTGCTAAAATCACATGCTGGTTGCCAAGCGTTATCCTGGGCTGTGTAATTGTGGCCAACGGGTGCAGGGTGAGAACAGAGGGGACGTGGGAGCCTTCTCTGCTAGCTCTCGTGTGGGCGTCTCTCTAGCGAAGTACTAGCCCTGATCGGACCATGGAGGGGTCGAACAGGCGAGAATGATTCGCACAAACCATGTCGTCCTCTTACATTACATTGAACTTTGACCATGAATTAAGAGTGAATGAATGTTCCATACCTTTGCCAAGTTGGAGATGATTTCCCTGCCCTCCACTCTGGCGTAGTAGTCCTCATCAATCAGAAGTGGCTCGATCACCACCAGGATCTGGTTACAACAAATTTCAAATCAGATCAGTAGAAATCCTAGACCATCCACAAGTACCCAGATATTTTGCACTTACTCTTATCACAGCTATCAACCTACCTTGTGTACGTAGGGTCGAACAAGGTCGTCCAGTTTGTAGAGGATGCGGTCGATGACTTTGACCAGCAGATGGCGCTCTTGGTCCTCCAGTGTGGGGGACATGAGCAGAGGGAGGATCTGGTTGAAGAGGGGGCCCGCTCCAAACTCACGAGCCTTGTCTGTGATCTGTCGCAGCGCTGCCTGCAAACAGCCCAAAGAAGGAGGTCAGACATTACAGTCAATTGTAAAAGCCTCATGCATATGATTAACATTGATTCATGTTTCTGGCTGACGCTTACAGCAGATTTACCAATAGCTTACTACAGAGGCTGTGTTGCGTTCAAGAGAGACACTGACCTTTCTCATAGGAGGTGTGCCGTTCTTGATCTTCAGCAGAAGTTTCATGATCTTCCTCTCCTTCTGCTCCTCGGGGCTCAGCGTGGACTCGTCCACCTCCACCTGACGCAAACGCATCACAACCATGCCATTAAAATCAGAAACCTCCGATGAAACAAATGACGGAATGTGGGATCACAATCTGTGAGCTAAAATTAAGATGCAGTTCTCACCAGAAGTTTGTCAAAGTACTGGATGTCGTCTGGCTTGAGGAACGGGAGGTTTCCGGAGGGCTGGTCGTTGATCTGCTTCATGGAACGGTCCTCTGTCTGCATGTGGAAGCCTGTCATGCCCCCGATGGGAGTGGGAGTGGCAGAGAGTTTACGGGCCGGGGTGCGGATGGGCACGTAGCCTGCTGGCGGGGGCAACACCTACGAGGAGAAGAAATGGAAAATATTTCATTAAAATAAGTTACAGTAAAATAATGGTTTATTTTTATTTTACAGTATTATTTAAGGAGTTGTATTACTATTTGAAAAATGACATTTACCTTGTAGCCCTCTGGAAACATGGCATCTAGCTCCTCATCCGTTAGAGGCCTGTTCCTCTCGTCAATTTCTCTCTCCCACCTCCAGGCTTGCAGCTGCTCTGGGGTCATACTCATCAGGTGACCTGGAGACAACACAATAAGGCATAAGACACAGAGCGTAATAACCATAGCTTCCACAGACAAATGACTGGAACTTTTGTTTACCTGGTGTAGGGGTTGCCATGTTCATGGCTGGCGTTCCTATGGGCGTCTTCCCTGGGGTGAGCAGTGGTGTGGATGATCCCATCTGACTGGCGGGGGTCTCGTCCCAACGCGACTTCCTCTTACTGGCGCCCGGGGTGGGCGTCTCCCCCACCGACTCGTCTCCGCGGTCTGTGCGGGGGGTTTCGGCCCATCCGCTCCCCTGCCCAGGGGTCTCGCGCTCCGTCTTGGGAGTTTCATCCCAGCGGTTTTTGCGGACGCTGCCTGTCGCTCCTCCGTGGCCGGGCGTTGTGTGGCCCGGGGTGTCCCTTCCCGGTGTGGCTGCGCCGGCCGGTGTGTGGCTGGGCGTGGGGTCCCACATGCGAGTGCTGGGGGTGGCGCCTGGGGTCTCGCTGCCTTTGGCCCGACCGGGGGTCTCATCCCAGCGACTGTTGGAGGGGGTGTGTGCAGGTGTATGCCCTGGTGTTTGCTGTAAGACAAAAGAAGATATTTGACTATTGCAATCTTTTGACAGTTATACAAGAATATAGAAGCACTATATGGAGCACGACTGAACACAAAGTCCAGAGCAAGACCCCATCCCTTGTTCCTGCAAGGATCAAAAAGTGCAGTCACCTCGGCGGAGGAGTCTGCCTGGTCCCAGCTGGACATCTTCTTAGGCGTGGTGTTGGTGGGGGTTTGGTTCGCCTCAGCCGTCTGGTCCCAGCGACGCTTGCGCTTGGCCGCTGCGGCGGCGGAGCCATTCACTGCCTTCAGGTCCCCTGTTTTCGCCTTCTCTGCCATCTGCTGACGGATGTCTTTCTGGAGGAGGGCAAGCATACAGCCACAGTCAATTCACAGCTCATCAATATTTTGGCATTTCCTTTGACGTAAATCCGGCTTTTACAGTTTGGACAAGTCAGTAAAGAACAAACCTCCTCTTTGGTCAGGTGCTGCTCCTTCATGACGTCCATGTACGACCTCACCTGCATCTTTGGGTCTGGCGTTTTGCCCCCTGCGCGAAAGAGCACCAACAACAAAACCGGACATACATTAGGGTGTAGACTGGGGACCAACTGTCGTAAAAACACAGCAAGCACAATACACAGCCAGCTAACCCTGACTCTAAAACCAAATCAATAAATCATTACGTTCCGTTGGCTTTACATGTGAATCACAAAAAAAAAAAAAAGCCCTAGAGATAAACAAACGTTTCCTCTCTTTCTTACATACAGACATAGCAGTCTTAGGGAAGAAAAAAAACAAGCAGATACATAGATGAGCTGTGGTTGCTCTGTGTTCGTTTAAGGAGATTAAGGAGAAGGTATAGCCATCACTGATGCAGGGGTCCTGGGCTGTGCTCTCCAGAATACGTACACTTTCAGTGCCAAGGGTCCTTCTGCAGTCAGACTTCAACCGGCAGAAAAGAAGCCTAGAAAATTTCTCTTTACCATTAGTAACACTTTGGAAAGGGTAGGAACTCACACACATAAGTATACCACCTGTGTTGCATTGATTTACGGCACTCAAATATAGAGAATCCTGGAGCTTGGCCTCAATCTACAGGGGTGCAATTAAAGTAACACTGATCCAGATGTCCAAATTACTCATCATTTATATATTTTTTAAAGCTAAATGATTGAGGTTTTTCAGGGGCCATTAAAAACTGATTGGAGGCTACTTCAGGAGATACAAAAAGGGGGAAGGCCCAACTGTCCAGACATAACTACAGTGACAATATTGTAAATATCATACTTCTTTCTTATCGCTAGTAGATGGCCAGCAGGGGGATACATATATATATTAAACAAAAATTATTTATGAAAAAAACAACAACTTTGGGGCTTAAGTTTATCATTGTTGGGCTGCTTTGTGTCCCCACAGCAGCAGTTGACCCTGACCAAACTGAAAAGTGCACACTTGTGTGTTCACCATAACCTACACAGGATGAGTTGCTGCACCCTTAACAGAGTGCAGTACAGGACTGGCAAAGCAGTACTGCTGTAGGAGAGAAATTAAGGACAGTTAGTATGGGCCTGTGGCATTGTGGTACAATTTTCTTGATCAAATATTTCTATCTTACAGGGAGTTGTAAAATAAAAATAAACACAACATCTTTGTTAAATATAGAAGTCTACATGCAGGCTTCAGGTGAGCCCTAGCTAGGCTTAACTGGTTACTTGGGGACTTGTTACGTTCAAATCAGGGGCATTCTGCCTTTTTTTTCATTCTGCGTTACTCAATATAGAATTACGTGTCAGTGAAATCTGGTTTGATTACACTGCAATAAGGTCAGGGACCACAAGCCAGAAAAAATGTTTATTTATGCCTTTAATGTTGGTTTATGGCTTCTGTCATTAAAAGAGCCATACACAGCCCAACTTCTGTACTTATATATACAAGTGTACTTTTGAACCTGCCTGTAATATGTCGTTCAAAGTCTAACATACCGGTTGCTACGTCATGATTTTATGAGGATCCTGCCTGATAGCCACATGGGTCTATTAACCCTTCAACCCAAAAACAATCCATCTGCAACCCACGTTTTGCTAGGTGAAAAAACCCTCCTCAGAGGACACCCAATCATCTCTCCCAAGAAAATGTGAGGCAGCCCTACAGTGATCATTGAGTCACACACATGGGTGCAGTATTTTCATGCCAAAACAAACAAATTTTCCGCCATAATTTTCTCCTAGATCCTAAAATAAAGTGGAAATGTCACGGTGGAACAAAAATGCTTGTAAACCAGAGAGGATTGACCACAGGGAAGGAACCAAGTCTGGGGAGCAAGTAATTGCATTTCAGTCGAAGGGTTGAGCGGCAAAAAGGGACCAATTGAGCATACCATAAACAAATCGACAACATGAAAAGGGGGAGGAAATGGAAGGAAGATGGAGACAAAAGAGGAGTGGTGGAATTTACCATCTGCAAAAGGGTCGAGACGCTCCGGGGAGATGATCATCTGTCTTCGGCGGCCCTTGTATTCGTCCTCCCGGTCGGCAATCTTCGCAGGACGATGCTCTGCGAACGGGTCATACTGCACAGAGGAAACAGAAGCAACGTGTTAGGACTGATTAAATAAATAAGGATTTCAAAAACAACCCTATTCATCGATTTATCTGAGTACAAATTTTTATATATATTTATGTACAAATCATTATGGTTACCGGTTATTGAAGCAAGTTTAAGTGGCAGGCGTGATAGATCAATGGGCTAATTCCAACAACATTAAGTGAGAAACAATGTTCTAAATAATGGATTGATAAAGAAATATTCACATTCAGCAATAAAGTGCAGTCCAACCATGGGGCTGGCATGTTAACGGCTGGAGCCTGACCGGGATTCCCGCTCTTTGAACCCCTCTTTAACGCCATTGTTTCGGCTTTTCAGTTTTCAGATACCACCACTAGACACACCTATTGTCCCATTAGTTCTGCTTATTTTGGCACGTGAATATCCAATATCTTTCCAACTTTAACTCAGTTTGACAAGCGCAATTCACAATGAAACATCAACAGTTCTTGATTTATAGTTGTGTTGATCTTTTTACAATGCCCAGACCGTTTTGCCGCTACGGTTACGGTCTCTTAATTATTATTATATGTTGACCTCTTGTTAGCTCGACATGTAACAAGCCCACGTCCTCTCATGAGGCATTAGATCCCCTGTAATCATAATTTTCTCTTTACCATGATTAATATGTAATGGAATTCCTGTATATAAAGCCTCTCTATCGTGTTGCAATTGGATATGACAATGCACACAGAAAAAGCTCATAGATAGATAATTTTTTAGATTTTAGATTTTTTAGATTTATTTTTGGCTGCCAAATAGTCAAATCTATCAGCCATTGGCGGGTGGGAGGTGTTTATTGTGTTCCCCCAGCTGCCACCAAGAATCTTGTCAACCAAAGTGACACCTGGCTGTGAACTGGGCAATCACTTCTAAAGCTGATGTCATGCCCTTGCATGAAATGGGGCCTGAAACTGGCTGCCTCGGTCAAATATTTATTACTGCCTTGGCAGTGTACGGTTTGAAGCTCAGGTCACATAAAATATCATATGGCATAAAAGCTTACCTGTTCCTCTGACTGGGGAATGGCATTAAGTATTGCCACCGGGGCATGGTACCCAGGCTTTTTTTGTCCCAATAAACTGGTCGATGAATCTTCCTCATCATCCTGCAAGTAAAAAAAAAAAGGAAACAAGAGTCTAGTCAGGTCTGGCCAAGTGGCCGACTCTCCTAGCTCGTATACAGACAAAAAGGAGCAGTCAAGCTCCACAGGAAATTCTGAAACAAAAACAACTCTGGTCAGGTTGTGTTGTAGACCTGGCTAGGTGAAAATGTCAACAAAAAGTAAGATGAATGCTGAATGAGGTATCAAGCAGCGTTAATCTTTGAGAAAAAATAACTTGAATAAATACAAATACAACATTAATGTTTACACTTATTTTCAGAAGACGTTATAATAGCAATAAATAAAAGGCATACATCTTCTTGTTCATTTGCAGCAATAGACGTGACATATCCCGTAAAGCGGCTGTCGCTGCCCCCGTAGATCTCCTGGTCAAAGAAGCCAGTGGAGTCCAGACCCACTCCCTGCTCTCCCTCCTCCAGCAGGGCGGCCTTCATCCCCTGGATCTCCAGGATCTGGGCCTCTATGTCTGAGATTGAACAAAGCATACACAAGTTAGTAAATGTTCACAATTATTGTCGCTAATATTTACACATGTATGTCGCTTAGCTTCCCGATGAAAATGACCAAACCCCAAAACGAACGCAATTAAAAGATATTCGCAATATTACCTAAAAATAAATAAATAAATAAAACAAACGTGTACGCAACGTACAATGGTGACCGATCATTTATGTTTGCAAACGGCCATAGTTTAACAACTTAGATAGTAAATTACTTGAATCGACGGTAGAGTACGATTTATTATGGACTGGGGCATCAAGTTATAGCGGGGTTTACAATGAGACTATCTGTAACATTAACGTCTGCATGTCGTCGAGGGTGTTAAAGGCGGATGTGCTATTTTAAACACCTATTTTGGGAGCTACACATGACCATGTAATTGCGTTACATTTAATACATCTAATGATAGGATGGACCAATTAGGAATATTAAGATTTTACAGTCGTTTTGTTATAGATACGCTATCTGAATGGCGCGGCATGACGCTAGCTACATAGCTTAGCAGCGAGCGCCATTATCCAAGGCTCAAGTCCGCGTTGTGTCGTAGCAAGGCCTGTTTGGTAATTGTTTACAAAATACGACATCGTACTGCTAGAAAATTGTGTTTTCAGGTACATCACTGTGAAACAGCCCGTAAATGCGTTATGGATGGTGGTGTGCGATGCTGTGTAGTGGAATTTGAAGCAATTTAATTTACCTTCGTGTGTTTTGGCGATCTTCGCCATTTTGGTGATGGTTCGTGACTGAAACCGGAACTCAGGAATATATTCGTCTTCATGAGCTTTGTGAAGCTACCGGAAATACATTCTGAGAATCTTCAAGATAAAAGCACATCGGTTAATATAACTTATTTTAGGCAGTCCCTGTGCCAGGTTCATAGGGTCAGGTCAGGTCTAGCGCATTGATACAATGTTAACAATACAACTATCAAAAATTGTATATAACATTAATGTTCTGTTGGTGTGCGTTTGTATATGATGTGATCGATTTTATAATCCTGAGATTAGACTAACGTTAGCTAATTTAACCAAAGACAATTATCCAAACTTGGTTGGCCAACAAAGTTATATTTTACTCATCATATTTACTCAGATGTACTCTATTCATAACAGGTAACTTTGAAATGTGTATTCTCTCCAAGTACATAATGTATTTCGAAGGTCTCCCCTTTATCAATATATATTGACTAAATGCCATTAAGTAAACCGTGTCATGAAATATGAGTGTCACTAAGCCCTTGCTTAGCTGGGTGGAAAAAAGTTGGTTGAAGAAGCTATGGTAAGTAATTTAGGATACTCTGTATACGTGCAGCAGCGGTAGAAAAATAAACTCCACTAGGTTTTTAGAGAAAAAAATATCACAGCAAGAGCATTGCTTTAGGTATAAGGTTATACAGGTCGCCAACAACATTAATCTAACATCTCGTGACATTATGCGTGTGCCCGTCCGTGCACGTTAGATATATGACGTCAATGGGAACGGATGGACAGATAAGCCAATGGCGGCCCTCCATTAAATCGATCAACCAATGTATGCTTACTCTGAGGAGAAGGCGGGGTAAACAGGCAGGCTGTCCAGCAGGCGGACGAGAGGGAGTAGACTGCAAAGAAGGGAAGATGGCGAGGGGTAGCAGAAGCCTAGTAAGAGTTGCCGAATGTTTTAAACAGATACAGTCCACAGCTGCCCGGGAGACACAGACCAGGTAATTCATTTTATTCTGAGATTATTGACAAACTAAGGTCGACGGTTTCTAAATGGGAGGATGTAGAAAAATACACAATTTAAAAAGGTGTTAACTATCTGCTGAATTTGGAGAACTTGCATAATTAACAAGAAAACTGTGCTGCTTCTGTGAGCTGTTTGATGAGCGACAACTAGAAATGACTGAGATGACCGAAAGATGAAGCAGTTGCCAAACCTCCTGGGATTTCTATATTTGTCTAGCAACGTTAAAATGTGGGAGCTTTCGAGACTATTGTGTACTGTACTGCACTATTGTGTACTGTAGTTACTGTATTCATTTCATTTACGAGTCTCAGCTTTTATAACTCTAATTCAAATGTTATTGTGTTTTGGGCTGTCAATTATATTAAGGTTGAACTGGTAAAAGCATCAGCACAACTGTCATGAGGTAAAATTTGTCTATTAGTTCAATCAGATGTGTTAGGATAATGTAGGCCTATCACAATTAGCATGAGGCGACCTCTCCTAATTAGTTGATAAGTGTCGAGTATATGTTGTTTTTACTCTGTTATTACTACACTACGATCAAACTGAAATCCAAAATAACATCTTTGGAGGTTACACATTGTTAAGAAGCCTTCATTCCCAGGCATACAAGCATTTATGTTTCCGATAACCTCCTATGCACATGTCTGGGCTCGTTGAGGCCAGGGCAGCTATGTTTCAGACTGTGTCACATTTCACTTCATAGTAGAGAGCTATCTCTGGAGGGAGCTGCACGCAGTAGCAGGGAATTAGGGCCCTGGGTATACAGGTTTAAGATAAAACTGATATTGTCCCTTATCATTGGCCTTGAAACATCAAGGCTGTGTGTCTGTGTGTGTCCGGGTGATGGCTGCCATACATTGTGATTGTGTATAAGTTAAGTCTCATACAGATCCCTTGCATCAACCAGACTAAATGGAGACTGCTTATTCAACGTGTTCAAGAGGGTATGGCAGGGTTTTTGGCTATTTCTTCTTGAGCAAACAGGATACTTGTGATATAAATCCTTCCTCCAATGTCAAAGTACTTTTGACTCTTTAAATCCCTTAAAAACTGTACTTTAAAGGAAAATATTTAACATTGACGCAGCGCATTAAAAGTGGTTACCGCAGTCCAAATTCACAATATTGGAGAGAGTTGTCTCTGCCCGCCCCCTCCTCCCCAGACTTGAAGCTCACACAGGTTACCAAGTTGAGGACACTGAACGAACACGAGTGCAAGACGTGCCAAATGCAACATTATATTTTGAGAAGAGCACAATTATTATTTAACAGCATTTGTTACACATAGCTACCTTAAATGTTGAAATTCTATTGAAAGTATCCAGCAGGTGATCATATTTCTTCTTTACTTAATCAGAATTGAACAGACTCAGGAAAAGAAAGGTAAATGTTATTTTTAGAGAATCACGTGTATTTAAGAGTGGTATTGTTGCGGGGACCTCTGGCAGAGTACAGACAGCACACTGGAGTTCGTACATTACATTTAATAGTTTCTGGAAGCCTTTCCAATAATACCCGGTAGTACTGTGTTGAAACGCCAGTCATTAACCTTGATCTGCAGCTTTCAGCCCCCTGGGCCATTACAGAGAAAAGTCCTGTGAGACGTATGACGTAGACTTGACTCATAGTTCATAACTACAGCTATTAGCCAGTATATGACCTTCCCTGGTGCCATTTGGCCTGGTTTCATGCTGGTGACGCATATTTGCTGATCTTTTTTTCTTCATGTTGGCAAGGGTTGCGGTGACGAGATCAATTAAAATGTTTGATAATGTGGAATGTGTGGTTTATTCTATGCATTGTTTGGATAGTGACAGGTGTATTCAGGCCCTTGGCAAAAGGCCCATGTCATTCCAGAACAGTTTGACTGATGTTTTTCATTAGAGAGGATTGTACTTGTTGATACTACAAACACCTGGAAAGACTTGACCAACTACCACATAATGTCCACACCCTCATTGCGCTTTCAAAAATGCCAAACCTCTTAGTAATATTTTTTGTATTTAAAATATGTAACCATACACACCCCACATACCAACATGGGCAGATTGGTTGAGGATGATACCGGTATGTTGGCTAATAATGAGGACACCTTTATGTTGGCTAATAATTGACTTCCTGTTGGTTTATAATTGCTCTATGACCAGACACCTGTCATCATGTGGGATTCTGATGGCGCGCGCTCCCCAGCTGCAGTGCACCACTATGCCAGGGCGCGTCATGGCGCTGTCCGCCATGCCAGGGAACGTCATGCCGGTGCCCGCCCGCAGTTTCTTCAACCTAGCTGAGTCCTTCTCCAAGAAGAGGGAGTACTCTGAGAGGCGCATCATTGGGTGAGCTGCTGTGTGTGTATGCATGTATCTCTTGTATGAATTTCCCCCTTCTGGATCAATCAAGTGTATCTATGTTTCTATCTATCACTAGCTAGTATGGTACAAATGGCTAGTAAGTGTACTGTTATATTACCGACTCACTTTTTCATCTCACGGCTACAGTTGAAATATTAATACATTCTCACAATTCTCACAGCAGTGTTACCTGATATTATAACCATTTATAACCAGATTCCATATACCTTTCCTATTCTCAATTGTATCCTATTCTACATGCAAACTATTTAGTGCATGAAGGAAAGTCTTACGTCAGACAGCCTGCTCCATATATTGGAATCCATGACGTACGTAGGGCTCATGTATGTTCTCAGGAAAGGTCATATTCACTAAATCTGGCTTTATAAATAGCACCAGGGAGCACCGGCTCAGTTCCCAGAGCATGAGACGGAAAGTTATGCAACACAAGGCAGGGAGGTAATCTTGAATGATTCCTCCAGTCCATCGTGGCTATTCTTCCTAGGCTCTTTCCCCATAATCCCGTTTCTCTCTCCATCTTTCTAATTGTATTCTTCCTTCATACCTTTAACTCAACAACCCACTTAATGCAGATATGACCTGGTCATGGTCTTTGTACAGGACCTCTTTCCATGACATCCATGCGTATTAAAAGACACTAGAGTGTCTTTGGCCTAGCCGCTATGAGGTGTAATTAAATGTACTACCGACCCACCAGGTTTTCCATGCAGGAGATGTACGGCGTTGTGGCCGGGGTTGAGGACTACCGCCACTTTGTGCCCTGGTGCAAGAAGTCTGACGTGGTGTTCAAGCGAGCGGGCTACTGCAAGGCCAAGCTGACAGTGGGCTTCCCCCCCGTGGTGGAGAACTACACCTCATTGGTCACCTCCGTACGCCCCCACATGGTCAAGGTGAGGTTCAACTGTTCAGCCAATGAGCGGAAAGTCTGTGCTGTGCTGTTAATTGAAGCAAAAGGTGCAAAACCCTGCACCCTACTATCAAACATTTAGTTTAAAGTTATTCAAACAAATTTCTGGACAAAACTTCCAAATGTACAAACTGGAAAACAATACAAAGTTATATAATAACAGTTGTCTGGAGCTACTCCTCTAGCCACCTCTTAGCCAATACCAAGCACGTAGCATTCTTGAGCCAGAACTATTGGTTCCAAGGTTGTAGCTATCAGGAGGCGGTGTGTAGTTCAAGCTAGGGTAGGCCTTTTGGAGAATCAAGCCAGAGTAAACTGGATTTTGAAAGTATCCAACTGAAAAATCCCACACTTCTATTAAGGCCTCCCTCCAAAGCCACTCCCATTAAACATGTTACTAGCTCACTAGCTAATGCAATAGGTCTGCCTAGACTTGTTGAAGACTTCGGTGCACAAGACTTTGGTGAGCAATGAGTGCACGAGCAGAGTGCGCACAGGTGGCTGGGTAGGTTGGTAGCCATCCAATCATTTAATTTTGTGTGAAAACATTGGATATTATTTATTGATTCCTGTCAGGATGCAAAAGAGAATTTCAACAAATATGACAAAAAAAGCGTCTAAAATAAATGACCCACCATAGCTTCAACAGCTTTTACTTTGTGATAAGGCCGAACATCCGCATATTCGCTTACGTCCCATGAACTTGTTCCAAACCCTGCTGACACAGGGTTGCAATTAAATGCCAACATTCAATCCAGGAGAATTCTGTAGCTTTATGATGAGTGGTTAAATTCAACTCCTAGCACAGACTTTAACGCTGCGTCCGGTTGCCCTCCAGGCCTCCTGTTCAGAGGGTAAGCTGTTCAACCACTTGGAAACGGTGTGGCGCTTCAGCCCTGGCCTCCCTGGGTACCCACGCACCTGCACCGTCGACTTTGGCGTAAGTAGCGACATCACTGTCCTTGTGACCAACCAGCACACCATGCGCATATATATACATCGTTGATTGGACCCCGTTCTCTTACCCTCTTGTAAGGACGGGAATCAGCAAGAACCTCACAATACGTTATTACAACGTTTTTCTGAGTGCCGATATGTATTGCGATTCTGTAAATATGGCTTTTTAAGATATTTTTTGTGTGATTTTATCTTTTGTGTGATTTCACATGGGTTTAACATTGTGGTTCTAATCAGTCCGGTCGGTCGGTTGACCGCACAGAACAAAACTGTAGTTGATGTGAATTGACTCTTGACAAATACACTATAGCGCCCTCTGTAGGACGGTACCATAAATGAGCTTCCATTAAGATAAAATGACTGTTCTGGCTTTAAAAAATCGATTTTTGACTCAACCTGGTGATACAATTATTGGGAAGCCAAGAATCATGATCCTAACATGAACCGATATTCTCCCCCCCCCATCCCTGCTCTCCTCCTCCCAGATCTCCTTCGAGTTCCGCTCCCTGCTCCACTCTCAGCTGGCCCACGTGTTCTTCGACGAGGTGGTGAAGCAGATGGTTTCGGCCTTCGAGCGCCGCGCCTGCTCGCTGCACGGTGCCGAGACCCGCATCCCTCGCGAGCTCATGTTCCACGAGGTCCACCACACGTAGCAGGGGTACCCTCCCCCCCCACCCCAACACACACACACTCAATGGTGTAGCATAACTCCTCAGTCCCTGTGTATGTGTGTATATATAGTATATATATGGTTGATGTATTGGGAGGCAGCTGAGTGAGAGGAGGTGGTATAATCAGGTTACTATCAGGGATTTACAATCCTTCATCTGAAAGTTATCCTCAATTCAGATCAAACCAGCCCCACCAACCAAAGTCAACACAGGGTTAGTACCAATGGGAAAAATCAAGAACCTTTCATGGCTGTTTTTTAATTGTGTTAGAAAAGCTTGTTGTTACATTATGTGGTTGGATTTAGTTTCCTTGTTTTTTCACCCCTAAAGAAAAATGGCAACATGCTATTTAGCCATTGTGTTGGGATTATTCAGTCAGAGTGTCATTGTACCGCATATTGCCAGATTTGCACACTCACAGACTATGAGTTTATAGAAGTTCTCTCTTTAAAACAATGGCAGTATGAAGCTTTGCTCTTTGATCATTCTGACTGCGTGCAAAGCTGGAGGACAATTTATATCACACAGTGTTTGTATTGGTTAATGTGCAATAATGGCTTTCAAATGATCATATAGTAAGCAATAATATCCACTGTCTTAAAGCTAAATGGACCCAAACTGGCTAGACAGTGATCTGGGACACCTGGAGGGGTCATGCCAGTCAGATGGCTGTGTTTCAGGGAGGGATCTGGTGCTCTGCAACCCACTGACAATTCCATCATTCAAACCAAACCTATTCTGGTGCCGCTCGATCAGTGGCACAATTTTGTTTTTTGAACATTTGTTGTAATATATTCATTTTAACATATTTATTGGTATGATAAGAGTTGTAAGTGAAATGTATATATACCAATATCAAGATGCAAGAAAAATGTATATATTGTACTGCTAAACTATATAGGATATTTTCTTCAGTTTCTTTTATGTTGGAGATTGTTCATCTGAGCTTATTTTCATGTGTAAACAGAATTGGATTGGATTGGCTACATCTAATGACTGCATGATAAAACTATTTTTATAGAAAAATTCTGCTTTTCTTTCGTGCCTTTGTGCGTTGTGGAGTCAATCCATACTACTTAAGCCCAGGTCAGGGACTTGGGGTTGAACCAGAAATAGCCTCATCATGTGAAAGGTAAGAATAGACCTCCCTAACACGAGTTAGGATCGCTGTTGTGAGAGCAATGCCAATGTGTTTACATTTGACTTTCTATCCTCAAAGAACCCCTTTTGAATGAAGTGATACAGAACTACCCATTTATTTTAACAAATGACTGTAGTTTTATCATTGAATATCTACTCTAAAAGGTATAAGGAATACATATAATTAACTATATAAGGAATACATTTCCTTTCCTTTTTCCACTTTCAACTGTGGCAGAATGCTCAAGTTTGCCACCTAAATAAAGGTCTTGAAATATATCCAGCAAATCTGATAAAATGTACTGCTGTTATGAAAGGCAGGATGTGGTGAAGATGTGTTAATTTCGCAATAGTGCACTCACTTAGCCTGTGTTGTATACCTGGTTGAAGGAGGAACATCTAGTAAATAACCTAACTTCATACTTACCAGAAAGCAATACAATGTATTTTGTAAAATACTATCTTGGAAACATGTCAATATAATTGTTTTTATTAAATAAAAAAAACAAAATCACCAGTAATTATGGACTACATAGTACAAAACAGAAACTGAAAGACAACTGCTTGCTGAACTGCAATGGAACAATGTACTACAGACGTACCACCCCTATAGGTTGTAAAAGTAACATTATTCAGGCTTGTTTTTCGCTTAGTGGCACCCAATTAGCTTAGATGGATCACACTGATGGAGGATTAAAGAGTCCATAAGGTGGATGTTGGACAGCAAGAGAACAGGAAAACATTTTTTCAGACACGTGACGGTCCAAAACACATTTTCAACTCGAGCACCACCAGGTTACCCAGCCCAGCAAGTCCTACCCAGGACATTACCATCTGCAAAATAAATTTAGAACTCAGCTGCCTGTGCGTTCTCATGATGTTGAGGATGGTATTCGAGCAAAAGGCGTAAACAGAAATGTATTGCGGTAGACTTAAGATGGCCACATCAGACTTCTCTGAACCTTGCTGTTTTACATTTCTAAACGAGGCACTTTTGTCCAACTACAAAGGTCATATACAAACTTGATCTGTAGCTGATCAGATGATCAGTAGTATTGACCCAGCATCACAAAAAATGTCTGCAAATGCTCCTATGCCAGAGAAAATTGGTTTAATTGGCTCAGCTTCAATGAGTTTTTAAGCCACGAACCCATGACATATATAAAAAAGGACAAAACTGAACAAACAAATATTTGACGGCGACACATTCTTGGCTAGGTTCGATTTTCTCCATCAACATGTTACATTAATACAGAGCTAGTTCGTTTTTAAGTTTGTAGTATTCATCACACTTGACAGAAATAATCTTTGTGATTATTTCTTGCAAGAGTAATATAATAAAGATGTACATTAGATTATTCTCCTATATCATTTTACAGCTTCACCTACATATCCATTTATTGTACTCTTTTGTAATGATTTCTTGGACAGTGCCGGAGGGTGTAAACAGGGACATGTTTGCCGCTGGCTGGTCCTCTGCCCCCTAGTCCATGGATAATGAGCTTTATTATGTGTATGGGTTAGGAAAGGCGAGGAGGACGCAGTGGTGCTGGGTGGGGCAAGGATTTCTTCTGGGAACCATTGAGGGAGGGAGGGAGGAATGAGAGGGGTGGTAGGTGGATGTGCACAGTGGGGTTCAACCAACCATTTGCAGCCCCAACAAAACTTGATGGCAAGTCAGTGTGGGCAGGCGGTGGTGGTGGGAGGGAGCGCGGTGGCTGGAAGGCTCTTCTCTCCCTGGCACCACTCTGCCCAGAAGTCTTTTATCTTTGTTTATGGCGCTGGCTTAGAAACCCATGCCACCCATTCCTCCCATGCCGCCCATGCCGCCCATTCCACCCATTCCTCCGCCACCAGGCATCTCCTTCTCATCCTTGGGTATCTCCGTGACAACAGCCTCAGCGGTGGACAGCAGGGAAGCAACGCCTGCAGCGTCCATAAGAGCCGTCCTCACCACCTGCAGAGGGAGACAGAGTACATCACTTGAATACTTATCCCCAAGTAAGGCAGAGGGGCAGCAGAGTTGCATGCAAGTGCATGCCATAGGCGCTACGTACACACACACTATGTGGGTGCAACACGAACACCACTGTACCTTGGTGGGGTCGATGATGCCCTGCTCAACCATGTTGACATATTCTCCCTTCATGGCGTCGTAGCCCAGCTCGGCTCCTCCCTGCAGGATCTTCTCCACCACGAGGGAGCCATCCACACCGGCGTTCTTGGCGATGGTCATGGCTGGGATACGGAGCGCCCTCTTGATGATATCGATACCTGCAATGGAAAATGTGGTTATTTTCAGTGTTCAAAAAATAAGCATGATGGAGAACTCCGCAAATCCAAATCATTTCCACAGTAATCCATGGTGCGTTCTTGTTTTGCGATTTCTGCTCACCGATCTTCTGGTCCGCGTTGACGGGTTTCATGGCGTCCAGGGCAGGGATGCAGCGCAACAGGGCACAGCCGCCACCGGGCACGATGCCCTCCTCCACTGCGGCCCGGGTGGCGTTCAGAGCGTCGGTCACGCGGTCCTTCTTCTCATTCACCTCCACGTCGCTTGTTCCTCCGATCTGTAATGGGAGAATACAATTACTTAAAAGGTTTAACTTAAACCCAGTTTTTTTTCATACTGGGGTAGGGCTGCAGGTTCCCCTATAACTCTGTTTCAATGAGAGGACAAGTGTTCCATCAACATTTACGTTGTTTAAGGAAGTCATCCAATGCAACCTAATCTACGATAGGCGTTGGGGTTTAGTTGTCATTTCACCCTTACAAAAACCCCAATCACATCTTTGAACTAAAATGCAATACTGGCAAAGTGAAAAAAAAGGCCAAGGTCCTCACTTTAAGGACTGCCACGCCGTCAGAGAGCTTGGCCAGCCTCTCGTTGAGCTTCTCCTTCTCGTAGTCGCTGGAGGTTTCCTCCAGCTGCTCCAGGATCTCGGCGACACGCTTCTCCACGGCCACCGTGCTGCCGCCACCCTTCAGCAGCATGGTGTCGTCTTTCGTCACCTGCACCTCGCCGATCCTGCCGAAGTCATGAGCCTGGATGTCTTCTAGAGCCAGGCCCACGGCATCGTCACCAAACACCTGGCGGGGGTCAGGAAACCCAAATAAGACTAACGGCATGACGGTATCTTAAATAAAAGCAAGGTCACCCCAAGTTAGGAAGAGCACACTTACAGTGCCACCAGTGGCGACGGCCATATCCATCAACTGATTCTTTCGGTTATCCCCAAAGCCTGGAGCCTTAACAGCAACAACCTGGAGGCCAACCTTGAGTCTGCAATATACAAGGACATTAGCTCCAAAAGCGTCTTTCTATTTTTTCAAAATACACCAATCAACACGTTACTTTGCTTTCTTTTGGCATAAACCACCAACAGATAGTTAGAAGCTTGCATTCAATTCAATAATCTCTAACTTTAAGGTTACTCATTACATATTCAAGAGTAAGGCGGCGGAGAAGGAAAAAATAAAGCCTTTGCCTTGGGTAAACAAACTGACAGTTAATCCCCCGGTAGTCATTGTGTGAATAAATGGATAAATAAACCATTGTAATCCCATGGCAACCAGTTAGTTAAATGAGAACACGGCCTAAAGGCAGAGAAATATTATCAAAACATATTGATAAGAATTGCATGCATTCCGAACAGATGTAATCTACTCCCTGGCTAGGCACACAACTGTGACAATGACCTCATTTACCATTTACTCATTTATTTGTATATTCTGAATGCGTCCACTAGACGTCCACTAGTTTCAAGCCCCAAGATTATTACAATCAGAATATAAAGGGACAAAAGAAACCCTACCTGTTGAGAACCAGAGTACTGAGGGCCTCTCCGTCAACATCCTCAGCCACAATGACCAAAGGCTTGCGCTGCTGGTTGGCAATCTCCAGGGCAGGAACAATACTCTGGACAGTGGAGATCTTCTTCATACTCAGCAGCAGGAAGGCATCCTGGAACTCACACTTCTGGCCTGGAGGGGAAGGGAAGAGCTGGGAGGGTTACTCATGTAACAAAAGACAACATAACAAGGAAGGTTATTATTGCAGCAGATTTTTTTTAAGCCAACTTGAACACACTGTACCTTTAGCGGTGTTGATGAAGTAGGGAGAAATGTAGCCACGGTCAAACTTCAGACCCTCAATTATCTCCAGCTCGTCATGCAGAGTCTTGCCATCCTGGATTACAGACAGGCACAAAATAATGACACGACTGAAGGCTGCGTCGGCCTAATCAAACCCATTCATGAAGGAGGTATGGTTCTTACCTTCACGGTGATGACTCCCTTGCGGCCCACTTTTTTCATGGCGTTGGAAATAATGTTTCCAATCTCCTCATCTCCATTGGCTGAAATTGTGGCAACCTGAAAAATAGCGTTGTCAGAGCTATTTAAATCCAGACAACAGTACATGAAAATGTGCCGTGGCAAGTCAGCAAGTATAAAATAAACTATAGGACTGGTACAAACGGTGAATGGACTCTACCTGTGCGATCTCCTCAGGGGTGGTGACGGGCTTGGAGAGCCTCTTCAGCTCCTTGATGACCGTGTCGACGGCGTTCATGACGCCGCGGCGGATCTCCACGGGGTTGGCCCCTTTGCTGATGGAGTCGAAGCCCTCCTTGGCGATGGCGCGTGCCAGCACTGTGGCCGTGGTGGTGCCGTCGCCGGCCTCCTCGTTGGTGTTGTTGGCTACATCCTGCACCAGCTTGGCGCCGATGTTCTGGTACCTGTCCTTGAGGTCGATGCTCTTGGCCACGGTCACACCGTCCTTGGTGACCTTGGGGCTGCCCCAGCTCTGCTCGATGATCACTGTGCGGCCCTGCAATGGAAGACAGGGAAATGGAAGCCAGGGAAATGGATCAGTGCCCAAATGTACTTCATAAAAGACAACTGGGAACATGTTAGGGCTGTTGGAACTAATTATTTCGGGAGTCGAATACAATTCAAATAGTAAAAAAAAGGTATACTAATTGAATGCTGAAAATATTTTTCGAATGTCTTTTTTTTTTTATGTGTTGGCTAACATAAGCGAATCTCGCTCCTCTCGACTTGGCCTACCCGCATGTGAAAACGACATGCTTTTTTCACACCATGCCCGATGAACAGTAAAGTCTTTACGCACGTTAAAAACTATTTATATCAGCCACGATGCAAATATGCGCCATATTCCTATAATAATCGAGCTGGTGAAAAGACGGATGGAATACTCAACAGCCTAATGGAGACGGGCTTATGCTCCATCCTTTCACCAAAATATCCTATGTATTTAAAGGATTCAATTATACTGGAGTTTAAATTTTTATTCAAGTGTATAGTAGTGTAGCGATTGGCTGTTCACGGATGAGGGGGATTATGGTAAGTGGGTGTGTTTGAGACGTTTGTTTCCCTGTGTTCAATAACTTAAATAGGCTATCAACCTTTGCTATCCAAAACGAAACTCTGCGATACAACTGCACACCTTCATGTTATCAAAAGCAACCTATAGTCATGTACCGATGTGCAATTAGCCATTCACTTGTAGCGCCGATATTTGAATATAATTCAAATATTAGAAATAATAAGGAATGAAATTCGAATGGGATTATAGAGGAAGATTGACAGCTCTAGAACATGTAACTCTATGTAAGAGCAATATTTAACCGAGTTGGTAGATTATTGAACAAACATCTGGTGCAATACCTTAGGGCCCATAGTCACAGCTACTGCATCAGCCAGCAGATCAACTCCCTTCAGCATGAGGGCACGGGCATCAGCTCCGAACTTCACATCCTTGGCATAGGACCGTGTAAGGTGGGGTGCCAGAGCCCTAGACACTGGCCTCACCTGTCTCATGACTGTCGCTAGACGGAACATCTCTGTGGGAGCAACAAAGATTAAATGCATTAGATAGACCTCAGGTTATAATCACAGGTTGCTTTAATCATTGAATAACAATGTCATGCTGTACACGATTAAAAAAGTCAGATCAGATTAGTTCATCAAAGTCAGAAGTTTTTGTTTTTTTAAGGGCAACATTGCCCTTAGTGGTGGTCTACGGAACTGCCGAAACTGCTCAAGTAATTCAATTAGAATAGTGCAACAATAATCCAATGTGAATTAAATTAGACCAGAAGCATGGGGTTTCTTGTATGTAGGCAGCCATATACACGCCCACACATACAGTCTACACTTTAATATATGCGACGTTAGCATAAGCCTACATTGCTAAACAATACGTTTATGGTAATGGCAATGCAAGGGATTTGACTTAAATCCATAATGGTTGCGTTCGCCCACTGAGAGACATCAGATTGAAATACTGTATATATATATATTTTTTTTCTTCACAGACCCTGACTATAGATGCGTCCGAAGGTCTCGGTGACCACCAGTGACCTTTGCTCACATCCTACATACTGAACCACAAAAATCTAATAACTAAGCAATGACATCTACTTGAGGCTGATGCAATGTCATTTCAAGAGAATGACGACCCAAGATAAATGGCGATCATTTGCTTTTACGAGGCCTGTGGTATGGTTGTGACCTGCAATTACTTCAATATATACATATTCATTTTAAAACAGATATCGTAACCGGTTCCGGATAGCCCACCCACGTGTGCTGATCAGGTCACGCGTCACAAGGTCATACTCGAACAGCATGTGTGTAAGAACCTCCCCATCCTTGATGAATGGCTGAAGATCAGCTACTAGAACATTCTGCAAAGACCTAACCTTTTTTCGCATGCTTTACTCAAAACGGAATGGACGTGTAATCTGGATTACAGTTGCCATCGTGTGTCAAGTAAAATGCCACGGTGCTACTAGATCGACCACAAAACCTTGTGGCGCACATCATTCTAATGTTGAGTTCATTCAATGTCAGCGCACAACATTTGGCGGAAACATCTAACCATGTAAACGATACTGCTGCACAACAGGCTGAATAACAACCGTAACTAGTAACCTATTTTCGGACTGTGTGTCCTTTCTGTTGAGTAATCAAAGAGAGCTAGCCAAAACTATCCTAGCTATCAAGCTTTGAAATCGCCTATAAAATAGTACGACACCAAATCAAGGTCTATAGCAAACAGCAGGTGTAAGGCACCATATACCAATAGAGATTTAACAGTATGTATGAATTCAAAGTACTTACTTGTAAATTCAAGTGTTGACTGTTGTCACAGGTCTACAGCACGGAATGATATAACGTGATAAGGAGAGGACAGCAGTGCAGCGCAACTGAGCTTCAGAGACAGAAGTGCACATGGTCTATCACATCCGGGTAATTTACAAGTACGCCCCGAACTATGCATACACATAACTAAATACGTTACCTGCTTTTGATTAGGTTTGCTTTTGTTTAGGAACGTCACTGTGCTTATTACATGCAGACATAAAGAGTGTATTTATATTATATTCTAAAAATACTATGGGAAAAAACGTGATTTTTTTAAATGCACCGGTTTTTATTTTTAAATGCTCGTTCCGGGGCAGGGGGCTTCTAGAATTTTCGTGCCTGCCATTGGAGAAAAATGTAAGGTCAAAGTTGACGTTGTGCAATTTGGATGGTTATTGCAAATGCCAAAGATCGGCACATGAATTGTATTAATATGTCATACATAAATCCCTATGATACATTCATATGCTTGTTCATTAATTGCTAACATTTCTGATTATGTTGTGGCCTCTACGATTGGAATATTCTAGCATCGGGTCAACTATCAAGTGATAGGCGTGAGTGCGCATGCGCGGAGCCTTCTGGATATTTCCTCACGTGGAACTGCTTCAGTGTGTCACATCAACGCTCACGAAGAAATCGGGGTACAGCAGATCAAGTCCAATTGCAAAAAATGGTAAGGTGATTGCGGGGGAAATCTGACAATGTGGTATGACAAATTATAACTATCAGTTTCAATGGTGAAGTTAGAGAGATTATTCATCTGACCTAGCTCTAGTACTGGTAGCAGCAAGCTAACGATGTGTTAGCCAGTGTTCAATTTTGAGTCATGGACAAGGTCAAGCTGTAATAGAGATTAATACAAGAAGAAACACTCATTTCAGTCGTTACGTCTCACACATTGCATTGAATACATAGCCAGTTGACATGCCAGTTAAACCCACGTTGAACGTAGTAGTTAACTGCGTATGTTCACTCTGAGTGTAATGTGAAGTAGCATTTCTACTGTTTTATGACAAACTGCCTGCATGTCATTAAACCAAACATGTGTTTAGTTCAATGTTTTGCTAACATAAGTTTATAGTAACTTTCGTGGTTGCAATAATGACACATGACTCTGTAACGAAAGAAGGAATGAATGAAACGAGGTGGGCCCAAACAACATCGAGTTGATCAAGTTCGGGTATTTTCTCTTCGCGATCAAAGGGTATTTATGTTCTAGTAGTTGGCCCTCACTACACGTTTATGTTCATATTATTATGTTGGTGCTTGGTGATGACGCAAACCTTTTTGTACTGCGTGACTTGTCTATTTTTATAAATGAATGAAGGGGTATTGCATCATGTTAATAAGGGACTGGGCTATTTTTTCTTTCAACCTATTTTTACAGCTTTATCATATCCAACCATGTTAAAAAAGAGTAAATAGACACCCACTTTTCAGGGTTTAAAATGTATATTTCCTTAACTGCCAACGTTGTCACTTGTTTAACAAGGATGACTCTAAACAAGCAGGCCTTGAATGCTATAACATTCTGTAGAACTCTTCAGAACTGTCAAGGTTACTAACATACTTCAGTTGAAACTGTCAATTTCTCTACACTGGGAGTCTATGTGCACATTCTTGGCTCCCTCCAAAAACCTAGTCCTTTGTAATAATTACCCTGGTTTATTAGTAGGTTGTGTCAGTCTTTGTCCTTGAATGGGTCAACAATCTCACTTGACCCCCTCCCCTGCTAATTTATCTCCTCTGGGACATTCAACTGGCTGGAACCAGGATGGCCTTCAACCCCCACCCCATTCCTCAAACCCAAACTCATTCGTCCACAACCTTCACCCAAGGTCATGTTGTACATCCCATGATCCAACAGTGTCTGACTGGCTGCAAACTGGTGTTCTAAATCTCAATCTCAAAAGACCTTGGCTGCAGTCAAATTCGTTTTTTTTTTTTTTAAATGGTACATTGTAATTAACTGCAAACAGAAATGCTAACATGCCATCATCAGTGGCACACAACTTCTTTGTAAATTATACTGATGCTATGCTAATGGTTTTGATGCTACCTTAACTTAGGTTCATTAGATTGTGCCCTTGCTTTACCACTGTCTTGACACACCATCTTCTTTCAAACGACCACACTGATTAACCTAATCCCCCTTGTGGTTTAACAGAAGGATGTCTGTATCCAAAAGCTTATTAACAAAATCCTGACTTGGCTATGCAAGACTTGATTCGATTAGATAGTCCTGTTTATTCATCTCCCATGATCGAAATGGGATCATCGCTGCAAAGTATTTGACAGCCCTGGATGGGTGAAGATTGTTAGAAATGTTTAATTTAAGAACATTATGACTCGCGTGTATAACGTTAATGTGAATGTATTTATTTCTTTGACGATTATTGGCGTCTTTTTTTTTTTTTCTTTTACGCAAGGTTATTCAATGAATCAAGAGCGAACCCTAGTGTTCACACTTGGCTATAACATTTTCCTGTGGAATAAATTTGTTGGCTCCGTCCGTTAATGTAGAGTAAAGAAATTAATGTATGTGCCCCCCTTTTTGTTTCTCTCTTCTCCAGGCTTTCAGGAAATTCCTCCCCATGTTTGACCGGGTGTTGGTTGAACGCCTGGCAGCAGAGACTATGAGCAAAGGGGGAATCATGCTACCGGAGAAGGCCCAGGGCAAGGTGCTGCAGGCTACAGTTGTCGCAGTAGGGCCAGGCTCTGTCAATAAGGTGCTTACTACCTCATGTTTGAAGAAAACTAAAGTCACTTGAAGTTATGCAGAACTAAATATAATCTAACTGTTTATAATTGTTATTCTTCAGAGCGGAGATTTGCAGCCAGTTTGCGTGAAGGTTGGAGAGAAGGTCCTCCTTCCAGAGTATGGGGGTACTAAAGTCCTTCTGGAAGACAAGGTATACCATCACTACTTTATTTATATTTTATATTATGTGATTAATGTATGTCATCAAAATGTAATAAAACATTGTTTTTTCTTGCAGGACTATTTCCTGTTCCGTGATGCAGATATCTTGGGGAAATATGAAGATTAAAAATAAAAGTGCTTTATAGTATGTTACGTCCTTTTCATCCCAGAAGAAGTGCTGTAAGGTTGCCTCATTCACGTCTTTGATTTGTGTCAGTCAATTGTAAATAATTCCAATCATGTTTTTGTTACAATAATAAACAAACTCTTCATTATGTTCTGTCTTGTCTTTGTTTTATGCAAGTTTTACCTAATTCAATCAATGTTGCGATGGAAATAGCTTTACACTGCAAAATGCCATTGTAAACCAGCAACAATTAGGCTTTGGTGTTTGTTTTTTATAGTTCAGATTTACTGAACTGCATTAAGTATGTTAACTTATAATACAAATGGTTGAAAAAGGTGTTGCATAAATAAGACGCCACACTGGTGTATTTCTTCAGGTTACCATTGAAGAAAAAAACAAAGGGAACGTACGTACAAGTGAGTGGCTCATTATCATCCGGGTATTCTGTCGAGATGGTCATGGCGGAGGGTACTGCAGTTCTCAGGAGGAATCGGCCTGGAACCAAAGCAAAGGTGTGTTTATTTAGTTCCAACACATTTATAAGCCAACGAACTAGGCTTATGAGTGCTGTGTTATATTTCAAAAACGTTTGTTTCCTGGCGCACACATTGTGCACAATTGGATCTCGGACTACAGGGTTTGGCCTGGGACTGGCCATTAGACTGCGAATCATCTATTTCTTAAAGGAGTTATTTTGTCCTATGCTGACGATTTGTATTGTGTTCTTATTTACAAGACGGCCCTCCGTTTGCTATTGAGTAGCTCCACCGTCAGAAAATAAAAAAGGCCATTATTTCCAGGGCAAATGGTAGAAGCGGATGCTTGGTGCCATATCATCGCTAATATGCTAACGCTAAATGCAACGGCATATCTTGCGTACGAAGCAGTTTAACTTGGTCCACTGTTAACGCCGTAGTTCCCAGGCAATGTCTTACAATAAAAGGTTACTATTGGTGTTGGTTTTTCCACATTTCCCCGTATAACGGGAGATGACGCCTGCCATCAGCTAGATGTCCATGCTAGCCTCAGTTGACGTTATCCAAGGAGCTTCAGTAAGATTGCACCAACTTTCTCATTGTATGACTGCTCTAAGTTGTCATTGTTTAACATCTAGGATTTCTACAACTGGCCCGATGAATCCTTCGAAGAGATGGACAGCACGCTCGCTGTCCAACAGGTGGGGTGTGTGTGTGTGTGTGTGTGTGTGTGTGTGTGTGTGTGTGTTCCTACAACCATTGTGAATTACATTTGGGAGATTGAATAGGATGACGCTGGACTTTCTTCAACAATCTATAGTTCAGTTGTTGAAAATCGCATTACTTAATATTTTTGTCCATATGTGTAAGGGCAATTGATATCCCACGTCTCAGGATGGTAAAGTCCTTGTATTTGTGTTGACCTAGGCCTTTCTTTACTGTTACAGTACATTCAGCAAAATATCCGGTCAGACTGTTCCAACATTGACAAGATCCTCGAGCCTCCAGAGGGACAGGACGAGGGGGTCTGGAAGTATGAGCATCTCAGGTCAGTGAAAGAGTATTAACATGAAACATTTGCCACACAAGTTCTGATGTTGTCTAACTGAATACATTGTACTATATCGTTTTGTTTGTTTGTTCCTGTTGGTCTGGTCTCAATTGCAGGCAATTCTGTCTTGAGCTCAATGGACTAGCAGTCAAATTGCAGGTTGGTGCATTTTTCATGTCGGTGCTTCAACATTGTAGATTATGAGATTTACGGCACATTTTAAACATGTATACTGTTAAATTTCCTCAGAGCGAGTGTCACCCAGAGACCTGCACCCAGATGACAGCCACAGAACAGTGGATCTTTCTATGTGCTGCTCACAAAACTCCCAAAGAGGTGAGCTTCTTTCCCAACCCCACCTCATCTCAGCCTTGATTACATTACATTACTTGATTAAAGTGATTCCATGTTGCATTAACAAATATATATATATATATATTATTGGCAATCAAATCATGATAACAATATTTCTGGGTAAGTTCTTTCATATACAGCCAGAGCGGTCTTTATTATCTTGACTGTTCAGACTGTATATAATAATAATTAGGGGATAGGATAGTGTAGCAGCTACAGTGTTTGGCTCCCATCCAAAAATAAGTGGGTTCAATCCCCATTGTCCACTGCCTCCCTCTTGCCCCCTTTGAGCAAAATGTGTAACCCCCACCTGCTCCTCAATGACTCAATGGTAATAGCCAGCTTTGTGCCGTTTGTTTTTTATCTACCATCCCCTCGGCGGTGTCCACAGTGCCCTGCCATCGACTACACCAGGCACACGCTGGACGGGGCTGCCTGCCTACTCAACAGCAACAAATACTTTCCAAGCAGGTCAGTTTCCATTGGCCCCCACACGTCATGCCTCAGTGTCAAAAAAAATAAAATAAAAATGCATGCTAGTTGTGCCCGTTTATAGTCATCATATTGTTTGCCACCAAAACTTAGACTTTTGGATGAAAACATTGGAAATTTAATGACTATTGAAATTATTTATTTTTGGCATACATTGTCGATAGGGGAAGAAATATTACATGACAACTTAATGCTATGGTAAAAAAGAAAATGTGAACATGACCTTTGACCTCCAGGGTTAGCATCAAGGAGTCATCTGTGGCCAAACTGGGCTCCGTGTGCCGCCGCATCTATAGGATATTCTCGCACGCGTACTTCCACCATCGCCAGATATTTGACAAGTATGAGGTAAGCGTCGCTTGGGAAAAGAGCTGTCAAATATCTCGAAATGGATTAAAAATTAAATAATTTAATGTTTGAGAATTTTGGTGAATTGATTTGAAGTTGGGAAATGTATAAAGCACCACTGACATCACTGATAGGGAACCATGCTTTTAGAGTTTATACCCCTTTCCTTTTATTTCGCAAAAAAACCCAGCATATATTTTATTAACATTAATTCATTGCGGCCTTTGTAACATAATGCTTATCTGACTCTATAACTTAGTCACCGAAGCGCACACCTACCGAAGGCCGACATTATTCCACTATAAACCCTGTTGTGCCGGCAGAATGAAACCTTCCTATGTCATCGCTTCACACGCTTCGTGATGAAGTACAACCTGATGTCCAAAGACAACCTGATTGTGCCCATCCTGGAGGAGGAGGAGGCCCAGAACACCTCGTCCGCTGGCGAGAGCGAGGCCTAAAGGACCACAACGCTGCTGCTGCTGCTGCCATAAGGGAGTCGCGTGCGTGCACTTGTTCATAGCTACATGTTATAAATGACACAAACACTACAGATATACAGCACACACATCTCATAAATATATATATATATCCCCCTACACATTACACGCGCACACAACCACAAATCCGTACATTACACACAACAGGAACGCAGAGTGAGTTCCATGT
Source organism: Brosme brosme (assembly GCA_900302425.1). Lineage (NCBI taxonomy): Eukaryota > Metazoa > Chordata > Actinopteri > Gadiformes > Lotidae > Brosme > Brosme brosme. The sequence goes on from OMKX01001999.1 coordinate 38,538, forward strand.
CAAGTACAGCGCCTGTGTTGATCTCTCAGGACACACTGGGATGTATACGTGTTCATATAAAATTCTGCCATCTTTTGGAAGAACAGGAATAATTGGAACATCCCATTTATACCTCTGTGTCCCAGCAGACTCTTAGCAGTGTCCAATTCTGATGGGACAGGGTCGCATGCACGGCTCATACACTCACACTACTCTGGATAGACATTTGCAGGCAGCTGGATTTACAGTTACCATGCATTAAAGATTGGTATATGCTGCTGACTAAGGCGCACACACACACACACACACACACACACACCCTGAAACACTTGTATATAATGCCCCCCCCAACTCCCGTAGCTTTTGAATCAAGAATATGTTTCCGATCCTTCAAATGTTTTTTTGTCATATTGCGTCTTTCTCTATTTGCTTGTGTTGCCTACCAGCTGTTTAAGGGTGGGGGGGAGAGAGTATCCAATGGAATGGATCACTAAATTAGCCCACAGACATCAAACTGCTATGGAACAAAGAAATACACATACCGTGGGTGTGGCTTGTGTTTTAGTGGGACTAAAAAGGAATCTAGTTTTGTATGTGTGCTAGCAGTCTGTTGTGCTATTTCTCTTTATGTGGCTTCTGAAATCCTATGTAGAGAATTTTTAGCAAGGCTCGTTGGCTAACTGTTTGATCCTGGTTTTGTGACATGCCCACATTATAAATGTTTTAAGTGTGTCTGATATTTTACTTTCCGCTACATTATAAACACCTTACTTGACTGGTGGAAAAACAACATAAAATCGATGACCGTGAAAGGGTTAGCCTAACCCTAACCCGTACTGATGAAAGGTTGAGATGGAGACACATTTAAGTATAGGAGCACAACCACCCATCGCTTTTCCCCCTTTCATAATTAAGTTATTTTGTGGGAGAAGCGTTGTCTTTGCTACCCACTTGTTATTTTTTTAAATGGACAACAACTTTTGTTACTGTTGACATTGACATGTCTGTTAATAAAAAAACTGTTACCCAGCGGTTAGTGTGGTCGTTCTTCCCCTCAGGGAAAACTGTTTTGTGAAGTATGCTGCTGCTGTTTTATTTGAATCAATGAATTCCAGGCCATCTGTGGAAATATTTTGGAAGAACACCTTCAGAATTTATACATTATAAAGATGACACATTCTGATCTATAAAATGTATCTTGGGGAGAAAACTACTAAAACATGGGGTAAAGCATTTGTTTAATGCAGTAAAATGAGGCAAGATAAAGACCTACAACTTTCCAAAAAGAAAGATGGGAAATAATAATACTGCCATCAGGTAATTCCTGAAAAGGACGGATACTGATAATAAAAAAGAAATACGGCAGAAGACAACCCGGTAACAAAATACTTGCATCATAGTCGTTCTTACAATATGTTGGCCTTTAACATACACACAGCAGCATGAAGCCCTATCAGTCCGATTTGCTTTCTTTGCATTAAAGGACAGACAGTTCAATCAACACTCTTTGAAAGACCAGATTCAGTATGGAGCTGTGGACCAGTGAGGGGTGTATTTCCAGTAACATGGCAATGTGAAACATTGAGCAGCGATCTACAGGAGCGACCAAGGAAAGCGATAAGTGCGTTGGAGAGATAATGCTAGATTGTTTGTGTAAATCAGTGAACCAGGGTCAAACATATCTATGTAGGCCTGACTCCCACCGGCCACCAACGAAATATCCCAACACCGATTGCCAAGCAGAGATTTGAGCGAATGTTCGAATGAGTACTACACATCACTAATTCAGTAATACACTTAATCCAGTCAACTACTGCCCCCCTTCACAATATCTCTGTAACAACTCATACAAAGATGGATTAATGTTGTAATTTGCTGTGAACACCCTAGACCCACTTATACATGATCAGGGCAACCCTGAATAAGTATGGCGTTTCTGTACCAGCTTAGGTTGGAACAGACATTAGCAATTTAAGATCAGAAGATAAATAGTGAGGTCTGAATGTTTTCAGACTTCAATGATCGGTGAGGAGATGAAGAAGCCCCATACAAAAAACATAAAACGGTGTTTAAATAGTGAAACAACAGCAAATAGAACCCTGATGATTTGTGGTCAAAAACTAACCGCAGTTAAATGTAATGTAACTCCCGGTGACCACCGCCAAGCCATGAATGTGTTTTTCCCAAAGACCGGCCTGTGAGATGTGCCTTTCTGTGTGGGAACATCCAAAAATCAACAAACATTTACACGTGTTTACCTTAAAGTGAGATACCTTAAAGTCAATGACAACTAGAGGCCGACCGATATATCGGTTGGCAAATTTTATCGGCCCATTTTGGCCTATCACAGATAAATCGCTATCGGCGTATATGTATGCCGATATGAAAACTGGTCGGGCTCTAATGAGAACGGCTGAAAAGGATCTTGCATCTTCACTGTGCACTGCACGTCGTTAGCAATCTGCTAAACATCTTCCCGAAAGATGGTTTGAACATAGGTTTATATGTAAGTAA